>JAOQMS010000006.1:3578280-3596378 GCA_027563885.1 Erythroxylum longipes | reverse complement strand
AAAAGGCTCCAATTTGGATGAATGATTATGTGTCTAGTGTTGAGCATGATCTATCCAACTACCAAAGACCCTTACATGTCAGCAAACCCACCAAATACACTCCTCTTACCTATCCATACACTATACTGAAACACATATCAGATGCACATATATGTTTTGTTGCAAATTTGTCTAAAATACAGGAACCAATGTCATATCAGGAAGCAAAAAATGATCAAATATGGGTGAAGGCTATGAATGAAGAAATTGAAGCTTTAGAAATGAACAGAACGTGGGACGTTACTGATTTACCCAAAGGAAAAAGTCCTATAGGATGTAAGTGGATTTTTAAAGTGAAACTAAAGGAAAATGGAAAAATTGACAGATTCAAGGCAAGATTGGTAGCAAAGGGGTACAATCAAATTGAAGGAATAGATTTCCATGAGAGCTTCTCACCTGTATCTAAGGTAGTTACTATCAGGATTTTTTTTGCCATTGCCGCATCAAAGTCATAGAGCCTTCACTAACTTGATATTAACAACGCATTCTTGCATGGCTATTTGGATGAAGAGGTATTTATGATGTTACCAAAAGGATACAATAAAGCCAAGCCAACCCAAGTGTGTAAACTAAGGAAATCATTGTACGGCCTCAAACAAGCATCTAGACAATGGAATACAGAAATGACGATGAAACTGCAGGAGTATGGTTTTAAACAATCATGCCATGATAATTGCCTCTTTATCCTTTCTAAATCCAGTATGTTTGTAGCTTTGTTAGTGTATGTGGATGACGTTTTGATTATAGGAAACTCTAAAGAAGAAATTGCAGCAGTAAAATCATTCCTGCATGAAAATTTTGCTATCAAATATCTTCAGCATGCAAGATATTTTTTGGGTTTAGAGATCATAATATCTGAAAATGGAATCTATGTTAACCAGAGAAAATATGCTCTAGATTTAATCCAAGATGCAGGGTTGATGGGAAGTAAACCAGCTGCTACACCATTGATGAAAGGACATAAGATGAGTATTGATAATGGTCCTAAATTAGAAGATCAATATTCATACCAAAAATTGGTGGGAAGATTACTTTATTTGGGATATATAAGACCCGATTTGGCTCATGCCACACAACAACTTAGTCAGTATGTACATGATCCCAGACAGCTACATTTAAGGAATGCTTTGTATGTTTTGAGATATATCAAGAACAGACCATCCTTAGGACTGTTTTTTCCAGCAAACAACTCCCTAAGACTTGAGGCCTACTGCGATGCAGATTGGGGATCCCGTGTGGACAACAGAAAGTCATTAACAGGGTATTGCATATTTCTAGGAAGTTCTCTTATTAGCTGGAAAATGAAGAAGAAAACTACAGTATCGAAATCCTCAGTTGAAGCAGAATATAGATCCATGGCGTCAACAGTAAGCGAACTGTAGTGGATATCTTACATTCTGAGAGATTTTCAAATTCTAGAATCAATTCCTATACCCCTTCATTGTGATAATCAAGCTGCGTTGCATATAATAGCCAATCCAATTTTCCACAAAAGAACCAAACACTTGGATATTGACTATCACATAGTAAGGGAACAGTACAAGTTGGGTTTTATCTCACCGAGAAAAATTTCTTCATCTATACAAGTAGCAGATTCATTCACAAAGGTTCTCATTGCTCCATCATTTATCAAGCTCATATCTAAGTTAGGCCTTTGCGATTGCTATCAGGCCTTAACTTGAGGAGGGGATGTTGAAATATATAAGTTTTCATATATGCGATTTTTTTTCACTCTTACTCACTGGTTATACTCTGCTTTATGTACAAATTCTAGAACTTTCGTTGATGAGCTGTAAATAGTTTGTAATTATTTTTTTCTTTTTTTTTTCTTGTACAGTTATACAAAAGGAGCAACTATTCGGAGCAACTATTCACGTGAATAACATGAAGAGAATTTTTTTTTCTGCTATTGCGTTTCTTCTTCGTCTTTACAGTATCAATGGCAGAGCATTAAATCTGTCATTCTTTCTCATATTTGTTCAAAATCCTACAAAGTTCAAGTTCCACTGCGTTCTAGAGTTGTAATTTCTTATTTTGGCCTCACACTATTAGGAATGATGTACTACATCAACAAAACTCATGGGCTCAAATCATGCTATGTTCGCTGCTAGAAACTACCTGTGTCTTAAAGAAAAGTTACCGCAAGTCACATAATGATCAATATGATACATGATCCTTGAGGAACAAGTTATAGTAGACGAGTTAGCAAGGGTTCACTATTGCAATGTACTGTATGACAATAATAATATTTCAACTTTTTGAAGGTCTTTGAACTCAGAGTCTCCAACTAACTGGTTCTCTAAATATTATACGTGGCATATTATATATTGAAATCTCCCTATCATTAGTAATGGTTAGGGTGGAATCCTCACTCCTCATTACTGTAGGGTTGGATACATACATAGGACTCCCCCTCTCTTATGAGTCTTAGAGTGATTAACAGGCTGGTAAAAAAGGCAAGTAGTGAGGTGTCCATTTCATCTTCGTCAATGGCAAGAGGCATGGAACCTATATTTGTAGGTGTAGAGTCCAAGATATCACACATTAATAAAAGCCTTCAAGGCCCAATGAAGAGCCAATCAAAAGAAGACTGAAGAAGACCCAAAAACATTCTCGAAGCAACCATTAATCCTAGCACATTCTTTTTTCAGCCTGTAATCATACACGCCGCTACACTCTTGCTTTTTCTCTCATTTTTGCTTCTGTCAGTAGTTTGTTAGAATTTTTTTTAAGTTTGTCGTTTCCTCTGTATATCTTGTACATAAACCTTATAGCACAGATGATAATATACGAGAGTTTTACCCAAATTCTCTGTCCTTAACATCTGCATGGTATCAGAGCTTCTGGCTCTCCGTATACAATGACCAACGAACGTGAGGGAAATTTAAGCACCACCCAAACACAACCCGATGCAAACGACAATGAGAGTGACTCGTATGAGATCTTTGCTTCAGGAAACCCTGGTGCTATCTTAGTGACGACATTGTTGGATGAGACAAACTACCTCTCATAGAGTAGAGCGATGATAATTGCTCTAAAAGCCAAAGACAAAATTGGTTTCATCAATGGTTACTGCAAGGAGCCAGGCCATAACCCAACATTACTAAAGAAGTGAGAAACAGCTAATAATTTGGTAATCTCATGGATTCTAAACTCTATGGATTTAGCAAAATTATTTCTCATAGTTACCACTGCTATGGATCTATAGGAAGAGTTAAGATCTAGATATGGTGAAAGCAATAGACCCCAAATCCACCAAGTAGTGCAAGAAATCAGTAACCTATGACAAGGGAATGAATCTGTGACAAGTTATTTCACAAAACTAAAACGTCTTTGGGAGGACTTAAGATGTGTTATAGCACTCAGGAGTTGTCCGTGTGAGGTTGGTAAACTTAATAATGTTGTGGAAGATGTCACTAAGTTAGTTCAATTTTTGATGGAGCTTAGAGAGGAATATAGGAGTGTAGTGAGTCAAGTGATGTTGAATGACCCTCTACTAGTTGTAAATAAAACATACTCGATGATTCTTACTATTGAGAAATAGAGAAATGTTGCAGGGTTGTCTGCAAATGAGACAGGACAGATGAATGTAGCTCTCGCAGTGAAGCCTCTCAAAAATAGAAAAATTGAAACCAGAGAAGGATTTTCGATGAACAAGAAGAGGAGTTGTGTGAGGAAAGAAGACAAATATTGCACTCACTACCATGAGAAGGGACATACAGTAGATACATGCTTCAAAATCCATGGAGAACCTAAATGGTTCAAAGAACTGAAGTAGAAACGTATAAGAGAAAGAAATGGCTATGTTGGAGCAGTAGCTGAGAGCCCAATTGAGACTAGGCAGGGGAGCTCAACTGGCGAAAGTATCAAGCAGGAGTTAGAATTCAGTGTTTTGAGCAGGCAAGTTCAGGATCTGATGCGTCTAGTTAAGGGAAAAGGTATTAATGAATCCAATCACCTAGATTTTAACAGCTACGCAGGTATGCATTCTAACTATAATGATATTGTTAGCTCCAAATATGAATGCGTTTCATGGATAGTGGATTTAGGAGCATCAACCCATATGACTCACAATCAAAACCTACTAAAAAACATCGATTCTACACCTGATGTTTGCCCTGTGATGTTACTCGATGGTTCATTTCGATCTGTTACCCAAAAAGGAAAAATAGCATTAACTGACTTAATCCAATTAGAAGATGTTTTATACATTCCCACTTTCAACCACAATCTCTTGTCAGTTTGTAAACTTGCAAAGAAAAATAACTTAGTTGTCATATTTATATCCAACAAAGTTGTGTTGCAGGACCCGAAGACTAATTCCATTGTGGCAAGTTGTGAAGAAATTAGGGGTATTTATAGACTTGAACCTCATCATTTTATACCACCAAACTTGAAGAAAGGTCCATCTTTGCAATTCTATCTCAACGAACATTTTGTTTGTAATGTTTTTGATACTTTTAGTTTATGGCATTTCTGACTCGGTCATGTATCCACCAAGGTCTTAGAACATTTGCATTTTTGTCACCTTAAGTCGTGAAATGATTTCTTTTGCGAAACATGTCCCTTAGCAAAACAAACACAAAAACCATTTGGTAAACATGTTATAATAGCAACCAGGCCTTTTGAATTAATTCACATGGACCTTTGGGCCCCATATGGGACAAAAGCCTTTGATGGATCCACATATTTTTTTACTGTTGTAGATGAATTCAGTAGAGCTACTTAGACCTTCCTTTTAAGTAACAAAGCCCAAGTTCACCATATAATCAGCTTTTTTTATTTCAATGATTGAAACTCAATTTAGCCAAAAAATCACAAAGATCCGAGCGAACAATGGAAATGAATTTGTTAATACTTCCAACCAACAATTATTTGAGTCAAAAGGAATTATCCATCAAAAGACATGTTTTTATACACCCCAACAAAATGGTTTCATAGAGCGTAAGCATAAACACCTCCTTCAAATAACCCAAGCCCTTATGTTTAAAGCCAACTTACTAAAAAAATATTGGGGCGATGCTATCTTAACAACAACTCACATCATAAATCGCCTACCCACCAAAATTTTATCTTGGAAAATACCATATGAAAAATTATACCTCAGACCACCCACTTACAATCATTTCAAAACCTTTGGATGTCTATGTTATGCCACAAACACAAAACCCCACAAAGAAAATTAGAACCTAGGGCCATGATTAGTTATTTTTTCCATTTTATTCTTACCCGTAAGGAAGTTCGGGATACCACACCAATCTCACTCTATCATTTGGCAGACTGTATAGAGTTGGTTGGTCTTCCTTCAGTGGGGGAGATCTCTATCTCAATCTCTTACCTATCGCCTTATTAATCTTTTCCAATCCGTGTCCTTTTGTGACACCTATTGTCTTTTTCAGATCAGTAGTGGATTTTAAAAATAACAAAGGAATATTTTACAATTAGCATATAACATACTCTTAATTGTTTAGATAAACAAAATTATTAAATTTATATATTTCACTAATGTGATGTGAAAGCAGAGGTAACACTAACACTGGGATGAATAATAACATTTACTGATGACTGATTATAAGAAGTTGGAGGCATCTCTTGAGAAGTTAATAAATATTGCGTCGCATATTTGTAAGTTGTACATACTTATCTCTAGGATGAGTAATAGGCAAAAATGTGACATCTCTTAGTGTTGGAGTAGGCTCACAAGGTGCAGGTGTGCGATATTCTGGCTGTATAGGAGCAGATGGCTCATCAGCTACACTTCTAAGAAGCTGACGGTACCGCGACTACAGTTGTGTCGATACTAAGCTACTTGGTGCAACCTTATTCTTCTTCTTGGGTAGACCAGGTCCTATGTGAATCACTTGCATGTTTACATGAATTTTACTGTAATTTATAATATTGTAATATAGTAACTAAGAAACACAGCAAGAAAGGCAATAGAAGTAGAAATTTCATCAAACATTACATTAATGTTTTATCAAACATCAACCATAACTTCTTTTTAAAATTGCTTTTTTCTACTTAGTAATTCTTCCATCTCATACGTCACTAAAGGAAGGAGAATTCATTTAAGTGTTTTGTTTTTTCTTGGAAGCATGAGAAAGTAGCTACAAGCATTACTTTGAATTTGATTGGAACCCAAAATTACCAAATTCAATATCTTTGGTCATCCCTATTCACAGCCATTCATTCCCAAAATTAAAGGCAATCAAGAATGAGTTGTACTAAATAACCAGGAACTAGCTAAATTCCAGGGTCCCCATCCCCAACAAGAAGAATATAATAAATGTTAAAGCTTTTGTGCTTCTGAGGTAATTATCTGGTCTCGTGTGGATGTTAATGTATTCAAATATTCCTATAGTAAGTTGTTCACTTTTGTATTATAGCATAATTTATGATATATTGTGTTGTTAGCCTCACAAAAAATGGTTTCTAGCTATAGACATTTACGAAATTGAGCCACCCAAGGAGCAATTTCAGTGTTATGAGGTGCTTTTGGATAAGTTAATGGTTCCTGGATGTACATGTTTTGATAACAAATAAGAGCTTTGAGGATTTTTTTATATCCACTCATCATCTCTAATTATCTCTTTCATTTTGGTATTATCAAGTATGGTAAGTTATAGAGTAAAGAAAGCTTGTAATAGGTAGAGGGGGCTTAAATTACATCAGTTATCAAATCAAAAGCTAGAAGTTCCTCCATTGCCAATCTGAGCTTTCATGCTCTAAAAAATGTTGTCCGTTGAATATTGCTCACGCATCCATTTTACTTACAAGGTCTTATGATCTTTAAACAATCTCCTATACTTTTTTAGCCATAAGAACCTTATTAGTGGTTTTAATAAATTTTATCCATATTTTATTAGTGGTTTTAAAAAACTATAAGAAAAGCCATATCTTTTGTATTTGAACTTCAATCATAATGTTGAACTTTCATGTTCGTATTTCTTTCCTTTTATTCTTTTATGTTAGTTTGGTTTATTATTTATGAGGAGATTTAGGTGAAAAATGTTGCCTTCCCAAAATCAAAATTAGAAGATGAAACAATTATTTAGGATCAATAGTTTTTATATCATGGTCTTAATTGAAATATTATAATTATAAGTAGCAATTAAAACTATAACTACATTCTAATGATAGCATATAACTTAATGATTAGATTCAAAACAATGAGCAAACATTTCAGATATGTTCTAAAATATCAAAGAATAACAGTACTCTTGCTACAAATAATTTCATTTTTGGATTCACTGAATTTAATAAGGTAATACAAGAAAAGAACTTTAGGATTTAGTTCTGCCATTAAACACGATGGTGATGCCAAATTCAGTGACTGGGCATTTAGACATATCAAGATTAGAGAGAAACAGGCATTTTACTAGAATCAATAATCCTCTTACAACCATCTAAAATTCAAGCATTCGACGGTTGTACCATTGTAGCCTAGCCAAGGTTACAATTGCTTCATCAGTCAAACCTAAACGGCCTCCAAGAATCACCTTAACAAGGCCTACCTCACAATTTTCTAGCGGTACGAGAGGTCAGAATCTGTAATTCCACATAGCTCGAGAGTACTAAAACTTTAGAAAGACAAAACCTTTGAAGCAACCCAAATAGCAAAAACTCAATCCTAAAAAGACCCATGGCAATTCTCTACCTTGCAACCTACAAATCGTGACAACATCTAGAGAAACTAAAAAAAGCCAACTCCTTAACATCATCTATTAAAAAGCTCTCATCCCTCACATTCAGATTGATATGAAATTAACTAATTTAAATAATTAGTCACTGTGTTCCTTCTCAAATCAATCCTCTTCACTTCAAAATTCTACGTAACAATTTGGAACCACCAAACCACAATGTGCTTTCGCTACCAATCCTTCAAAATACATTAAAAAGCTAGAGAGAAGATGAAAATACCTTGAAGAAATATGTCGGAGAAGACGACCACAATGCCCGGAGATGCAGCAGCTCGATGGACAACACATAGACGACACGCGACGGAGCATTCTGGAGGAGGAAGAACGACGGAGCAGATCTGGAGAAGGAAACAAAGCGCAGGTGGGGGAGGAAAGGGGACTCGACTGCGACGTTTTAACAAAACCAAAACCACACCGTTTGGTTTAAAACCAAACGACGTCGTTTTGCTCCCAGATAGAATGCGCATTTTAGGTAACCAATAGTGATGTTTTATTCAATAAAACGTCGCTGTTGGTATTCTGTGACATTTTATTGATAAAACATCGAAAAACTATTAACAATCTACGACGTTTTCATAAGACGTCGTAGAAAATTCAAATTTTTCGTGACATTTTTTAAACCTCACGAAAAGTTTTCACAATCCGCAACGTTTTATTAATAAAACGTCGCAGATTGTATTACTTTTTTTGTAGTGTAAGGGAGTTTAGTTTTAATGATAACAAAAACATAAGTAATACTAATAAGTTTAATGTTGTTGATGAGAAGGAATATGAGAAAAAGATATCACTATATCTAAGGATTATGAAAGAAAAGAAAAAATTTGAAAACTTTAATATCAAGATCAAGTTAAGAATATCAAAATACATCAAAGATATTTTATATATTACTTATTATAAACTTATCTTGATTGTTTTTTAAAGTCTAAAAGGCTTACCATACAAATTTTTTTTATTTCACTTCATTATATGAGTCTTTATATTCACTAAGAGGCATTGATGCTTTTGTTTTTAATATAAAAGCTACTTGATCATTTAAACAAAGTTTTGAGATTGCATTAATCAAATTGAGTTTGAACATTTGAAAGTGTTAAAATCATGCTTTTGGAGTAATTGGTTGTCCTAATAGGTTAGTGGTCAATCAACAAAAGTTAAAGTTGTTATATTTAATTTACCGTGAGTTTAATATAACAATGGTTAATATACTAGTCTAAAAATGTGCTATATTGGTTGACCAACATACTTACTAGTATACCAATTTTACAACGAATAGTGAATTTGAAGCTTTCAATGCTTACTAGTCAACTAGTGGTTCGCATATAGCCATTATAGCAGATAGTTCTTAGCTCCAATAGCTAATAAGGCTTTCCAAAATAGTATAGATAGGTGTTTTCTTATTGGTGTTAGCATCAAAAAGCATTTGAATATCTTTTACACACATTTCAAAGTATTTTTCATTTATTTTAGCATTTATTATCTCATTTCGAGTATGGGAGCCTTTTGTGATTTGTCAAAATATCCAAGCAAGTAAGTTTGAGTTGTAAGTTATTTATAGGGTTTGTAATAATTATATTGGGAGTACCTAAAGTGGTTTTAGGTTCTTTACTTAGAAGGAAGATTAAAGAAAGTTCTTCTTTGCCAAAATAAAAAGATTATACAAAAGTTATTGTTTGCTTTGAAACAAAATTATAATGAAAATTCAAGACAAGTCGTGGGAGTAAACATAGGTAAAGATTATTTGTCAAACTATTATAAATCGGTTTGTGTTTCTTTTCCCTTGCTCTTTACCTTGTTGTTTACAATCATAATTAAATTCCTTTAACTTTACTTCATTCCTGCATTCGTGACAGTAAGTGAACATTACTTTTACGAGTTAACATATATTTTTTTAATAAAAATCTTAAATGTACTCAATTCACTTTCCGTCTTGGGTGCTATAAGGGAATAACACAATCATTCAAATCAAGTTGAAGACTAGCTTGCTAAGATAATATAAACAATTTTGAGAAATTTGTATTTTGCTATTATTTCTAAAAGTGATTACAGTATATATCTCATATGATCTAGACTAAAATATTTGTACAAAAACACAAATACCAAATTACCTAAACTGATACAAATGCTAAATTGCATAAACTAACACAAATTAAATGTATACAAAAACTTATCTAATATTCACATATACAATCATACACTATTTCTCAATGGCTTGTTAGTTATCTTAAGTTTGACCGAATTATTACAAGTAAATCGTTCTCATTTAGTGCCCATATCTGACTATTCATTAATGGAATGCGAATTCCGATGCGGTCACAGATTTATCTTTATGTTAACGCTTAGTGATAATATAGAGAAGTTAAGGTCCAAAGTACGCACCAACAAGCAATAGGTTTCTCTGTAAGTGCTGAATAGTCCTCATTTTCTTCAGTTCTCAACGTTCTGTTTTATTTAAACGTATAGATTCTAAAAAAGTTACATTGTCCCTTTGTAATTTTTTCCGTTCATTTAACCACTTCATTTTGGCACTAGATCGTGGAAGGTCTCGTCACAAACAAAACAGAAAATGGCGAAGTCAACTTCTTTAAAGCTGACCATCCCTTTGGTCGCTTTGATGCTAATTGCAAGCTGTAAGTTCTATTTTTCTCCTTCCATACAGGAGAAAGCGACAATAGTTTTGTGTGGTATAATGTTGTTTGCATTTGTTGCAGGTTTTTCATCATCAAGTATGCCGAGGGCCGAAGGTAGGTTGGAGTTCGTGGATGCTATGCCAGGTTCGCCCTGCAAGACTAAGGATGATTGCAAAAGCATAAAATGTTCCCCAGGCCCAAAAGGGTGCAAAGTTCTGTGCATGGCCAGCAAATGCCAATGTGAATGTGATTTCAGAAGTTGAAAGAAGATCTGTTCCTCAATTTTAGTAGGTTTCATTTATTGAGGGATGAATTTTTATATAACAGAATAAGCATAGAATAATAGTAAAGATGCTGTATCTGACTGTCTATTTTGATCAATAAATGAGTTGTTCGTAGTTACCTTTTTGCAACGGATATGTTCAATCCAAGTTATAATTAGCCCGTGATTCTCTCACGGGTCTCTGAACGAACACTTTCGGTAGTCTCTCCTTCCACTTAAATCCTTAAATCCATCCAGTTCAAATTCTCAATTTCGAGCTTTTGTCAGTAGAGCTTTTCTGAGAATAATTTTTTTAAGAAATCAGTTGACAATTTAGTTGTCTATTAAAAAAATAGCTTTTTTGGAAGAGCTTCATGCAGTAGACTGTTTGGCAACATAAAAATAAAAAGTACTTTTATTAATTTCAACTATACTTTAATTTGTAATAAAAATTATTTATGCATATAAATAGAATTTAAAATATATTAAACAATATGCAAAGCACAATATATATTAAGCTTACATTTGATTTGAAATAATTCAACTACTATTAGGTCTTTCATAAATGGAAATAACAGGAGAAGGATATATTGGACGCAGACACAACAATTCATAGGGTATACATACCAAAGGACGAAGCCAAGCACTTAGCCCTAATGCCTCGTAACTATGGCTAAACACTAGTAGTTTTAGCAGTTGTTTCAAATGTGTTAGTATTTGCTTAAATGGTAATTACAGAGTCCTCGATTATAACCTAGAACATATGGTTTAAGTTATCCTTTTTAATATTTACTTTGTTAAGACTGTATCTAATCTCCTCTCTCCCAAGAATAGCCATCAACGTAAAAAAGAAGTGCATCTATGTTGTAAATTTTGGACAAGTTCTGGTTGCTTTGTCTAATCACTCTCCTCTTCCCATTTACCGTACAATAATAAATGTTGAAAAAAACTAGGTTAAAGTTGCTATTTGGTGCTTCATATGAATGCAAATTTATGATCTCATCCACAACGAGTAAGGCCAGCAGGTCATTCCCTTCCCTGATCTAGTTAGAAGGCATCCACTGTGAGTCAGAAGATTACCTAAATTTCCAACTGTACTCAGAAGAAAGATCCAATATAGTTCCAATTGTTTCCATTTAAGAAGTATATGGAAATCAGTTTGCATAGATCACATATCCATAGGCCAACAAGCTACATCCACTGAGTTAGAAGATTGCTTAAAATTTCCAACAGTACTGAGAAAAAAAGTTCCAATATAGTTCCAATTGTTTCCATTTAAGAAGAATATGGAACTCAGTTTGCATAGCTCACATGTCCACAGGCCAATAAGCTACAGAACATCTATTTCATATGAACCAAGATATCAATTAATTATTTTAAAAATAAATTGAAGCAAGGTCCCATAAGTCATTAGATAATTTACATTAATCCTAGTATGAAAACGTGGAAAACTAAAAGGGATGATACTATGCACGATAATTCACAAGTTCCATCATACAATTCTAAAAAATTGTAGAACATCTCATATAATTCCCATGTCATCACTATGTGAAGTGATTTGTAAAAGGGGACAACCTAAACGATGCAGGTCGACGATTTATGTCACTTCCTCTTGTACCAGAAGCTAAGGGATATAAACCAGCATAAGCATGGGTTCCATTTTCCTTCTTGTATGCTGGTTTCACATATGAAGTACTAGAATTTGAAAGAAAATCACTAAATTAAGTGGAAATCCTATGGAATTAAATGCAAAAGAACACCTTCACGGAATGATCAAGGTTATGAGAACAGTATACAGCAAAGAATAGTCGAAAAGTATAGCACAATACTCAAAATCAGAGGTGATCTAGGTAGAAACCCCGAACATAATGATCTGCACCACCTCTACCGCCTCGGGTTGTCATATTAGCACCACGAAACCTAGGATCAATTGAGTCCTTTGTCTAAAGCAACATCAGAAAGGCATATTAAAGAAAATGATTAGACCATTTTGTTACATGAAGATGCCAAAATGAAAAGTACAAAACAACAGCATAGTTACATAACGTGATCATATGCATAGAAGTAAGGAAAATTTTTGATGTCACCAGAATTCAGCTATTTTTTCTATACACCTCTTTTTTCTTCTCTCGTTTGCTCTTTACCTCATGGAACGGATCTGCAAAAGATGATGTGAGAGTTAATAACAGGTGCTTCTCAATGGGATTAAACAATGTCTAACAAAACTGTACAACTTAGCTGGAGCATATTTCACAAACTAACATAATACAAAAATAGACTAGCCAATACGCATAGGATTAGTTGATCCATAGTGCAGAGAAGTTAGGTATACACATACAGACACTGAGGATAAACTAACAAACTATAATAGCACCTTGGAAATCATAGAATAAAGTAGTAATGTTGGACAAATCTAAGCATAAAGTCCATGTATATCAAATATGCAATACACAAAAGTAGACAGGTAAATTCAAGCAGTTGATGCACTAGTTTCAAATTAATTCCCTTTCATGCATTGCCATCAGCTGTCGGAAAGTAAAATTGAATCACAACATGCGAGGATGTGAACACCAACACAAGATCTATCCCATAACATACTGATGCAAGTGGGCACACAAGTCTTGTAGTGAAGTTCAATCACTCAGGAGCTACCGGGGCATAGACTTCACCCATTACTAAAAACAAGTCAAACCCTGTCATCAAGTTCACTCTAAAAGTTCACAAACTGAAGCTATCACCTGAAGACCTTCACTGAAAACATCCACTATCAGGTTCTCAAATAGCTTAGTACAAAAAATCATGTATTATAAAGAAGCAAGTCAAAACAGGTACTAATCCCACAATTCAAAGACAGGATTCCATCTTATAGCTACAGATTTCAATAAACCAAACTACTATTCTCCTTTATACTAACCACAAACTTAAAACAACAGAAGTTCAGCTCTTTCGATGCTTAAAGAATAAAGTTCATAATCAGAATAAATTATAAACCAAGCAGCATCCATTACGCTATTGTCTCCATGTCCTTCTCTTCTTCCTTTAAGAGAGAAGATTAGAATCTACTTCAAGTTACAAAAGGCACACACACAAAAAAGCTCACTTGTACATGCTAGCACATGAAAAATTCAAGATCCATTGAATAGAAAGAGAGTAAAATAGGAAGATACTTTTTCTTTTTTGTTTTTTTTTAAAACAGGACCTTGAGATAAGAGGCGATTAACGGACTTGTTCAGGTCCATGTTACACTCTTTAAGCATAGCATAGATCTCAGCCTCCGGACAGTTGACAATCTCTTTCAAGCTCTATACCACTTTCCTCAAACCCACCGGAATCCCTGAAATTCCACTACTACCCTTACTAGTGGCGTTGGTACTAGTGCTGCCTCCTCCTCCGCCCTTGCCACTCATTCTCTTACTTTCTATTTCTCTCTCCTCAGATCTGAGAAGAAATGTTGGCGTTATGTACGCTCGATAGGACTCTCTGTCTATCTCTCTCTCTGGCATTCCAAGAAGAAGAAGACAGTTGGATGTTATAAACATAAACGTTGGAAATTATAAACATAAAGTCTACCCGAGAAAGTTAAAATGAGGGGCTTTTTTGAAAAGCTTGAAATTTAAATTTTTAAAAAAACTGTATTTTAACTTTTAAAAAAGTTATTTTATTAAAAAAGTGCTTTTGAATTTTACAGTCAAATACTTATTTTTTTAAAAAATAACTTTTGCAATGAAAAAAGTACTTTTCTACCTTCCAAAGCTCAACTAAACAGGTGCTTTATTGAAATACTTGACGTGATTTTTTTCCTTTAAGTAACAACAACTTTTATGTTTACACTAAATTTGGAAAATGTATCCCAATAGAGTGCCCCACTAATTAATTAATTTAAGTGATTGACTCTTCTCAAATGATGGTTGGGCCATTAAATATAAACAAATCCTATATCTAGCACTTGGAAATGCTTGAGAAATCTTCATTCATTACCTACAATATTTGGAGGCACTTCCTTCTGCACCGCTTTGATAACGTTTAAGCGGAGTGCAGATTCTCTGTTTAATATAACCCTATCTTATTATATCTAACTCAAAAATATCGTAATTATTCTTAAATTTTAAAACTTTATCTCTTTGCCAAAAATACGTAACTTATTAGCCAAGCTGATCCAGCCGATGTCATCTGTCTTCTTCGTATCAGTAAAAAAATCTCACTCTCTTCTCTTCGCCTACTTCTTACCCTTGTAAATTTATCATAGAATTAGGGAGAATGATGAAGCATGAATAACGATAAAGCATTTCCTCTATCATTTTCTTTGTAATAATACAGAACTCACTTTGTAATAATACAGAACTTGCCTTTTTACTACAGTGTTTTATTTCTGAGACAAAGATGAGATGAAGCACTAAATTTATATGTTGCATGACCGTGCAGCCTAACTCACGGCCATGCAACTGCTACACGATCGTGCAACCTAACACACGATCGTGCAGCCTAACTCACGGTCGTGCAGTGCCGTGAGTTTTCAATTTATATGAAGAACAATCATTATTTGATATAATCAATATAATTATACTACTAATTTAACATTAACAAAAAATGTAATAATTGAAATTAATAAATAAATGTAAAAAAGAGTGGATATTATCGATTAAATTTTTTATATTTATTTATTTGTGTATTAATGAATTAAAATGAAAATTAACAAATTACAAAAATACAATATTAATATATTCATCACAAATAAGATTACAATAATGATGATGATTGTAATTGATAATTGTTTGTCATTTCCAAAGGAATGTTTAACTAAGATTTCCTGCCATTTAAATTGTTTGTTTATGCGCTTCTTTTTTATCTGATTTTTAGAAACGTTTTTTTCCTTATCACAAAGCAAATTAACTTTGTTGGTAAAGAAGTAGAAGATCACGACAGAGGTAAAATTTGCTGGTAAAGAAGTAGATTCTCACGAAGTAAATTAACTTTGTTGGTAAAGAAGTAGAAGATCATAACAGGGGTAAAATTTGTTGGTAAAGAAGTAGAAGATCACAGTAGGGGAAGAAAGGTAATATTTTGACAAATTTCAAGTATCTTCTCAAGTAATTTTTGTTTGTTTTTTGTTAGTTGTTTTTATTATCATTCCCTCTCTCTGTATCTCTCTCTATCTCTATATTTAAGCTTACTTATTTTTTTACCATTCCCTCTCTCTGTATCTCTATCTCTAATCAATTCTTTAGGAATGGCTCAATAGACCCTACTGACTCTATTGCCGAGAATACATTATTTTGTTTATTTACTTTTGTCGTTGCCTATGGTAGTTGTCAAACTGAATTTGTTATTTATGTTTTCCTTATAGTAAGTGTTAAAGATATTTGGAATTCATTAGGATCTAACTTTTTTGTTTTTGTTTATATATATACGTGAGTGATAATTAATGTATATTGTAAAGGTTGAGTTGCTTAGTATTGACTTGTGGTTAAGACCTTCTAGAACATATTACTCATTTTATAGGAAGAAATTTACCGTAAAACCTTAATTCTCTGATTGTTGTTATAGGAATTAAATAAGATATCCATGGAAAATTAAAATACCTCCCAGTATTTTCTGAACACTCCTTTTTTGTTGTGTTAATAATTTGATTTAAAAACAATGCAACAATGGTACTTCGTTTGTGAACTTGACAGGTGTAGAAATGGAAGGTAGATTTACTCCATACCATCAATTAGATTATGAAATTGAGAAGGAGCAGCATAAGAATGATATTGACATTGAGAATGCGAGTAGTAATATGAATTTAACTAATTTGGTTGGCAATGAGATTCGAAATATGAATTAAACTGATTTGGCTGCCAGTGAGACTCGTAATATGAATTCAACTAATTTGGTTTGTTCAAATTCTGAGGAGATTTTGAACAAAGTTCACTCATCTGTTGTAAGAGAGTTAGTACCGAAATATGGCATGGAGTTCGAGACGGAAGAAGAAGCTTATCAATTTTATTTAATTTACACCAATCATGTGGGCTTTGGATTAAGAAGAAGCAGAAGTCACAAAGATAAATATGGTAAATTGATTTGCAGGTGTTTTTTTTGTTGTAGCGTTGAAGGTAAAAGGATGACATTTGTATGTAAGAGCTCCACGTTTAGAAACAAGATTTGGTTGTAAGGCAATAATGAAAGTTAATTGTGTAAAACTGGAAAATTTAAAGTGATTCAATTTTTCGAGGATCATAATCACTACCTTTCTAGTCTTAACAAAACACATTTATATAGAAGTCACAGAAAGATATCTTCAGCTGCAGCAATGCAAATTAAAATGGCTAATGATGTGGGAATTCTGCCAAAAGCATCCCATGATCTTATGGCAAGACAAGCAGGTGGGAGAAATAATGTTGGATTTATTTTGGAGGATTACAATAATTATTAAGATATAAAAGAACAAGAGACATGAAAAAGGGAGATGCAGGTGGCGTGTTAGAATATTTGTATAAAATGCAGGCTGAAGATCCTAATTTCTTTTATGCCAGTCAAGTGGATGAAGATGATTTGATAACTAATATATTTTGGTCAGACATAAAGATGAGGAATGACTTCTTAGACTTTGGTGATGTTGTTTGCTTCGATACTACTTACAAGAAGAATGGTAAGGGTCGTCCACTTGCTTTGTTTGTTGGTGTGAACCATCATAAGCAAACAACAGTTTTTGGTGTTGCACTCCTATATGATAAGACCGATATTACATTTGAGTGGTTGTTTGACACATTTTGTTAAGTTATCAATTTGTGTTTATTTTGTACTTAATTCTTTTTAATGTGTTGAAATTATTATTCAAAATTAATGGAATTGTCTTATAATTGTTTGCAGATGATTTTCAACACCTTAGAGATGAAATTGAATTAAAAATATGAAAAAGAAATGAAGAAAATTCGAAATTCTAAATCTGGCAGCAATTCAGTCACTAGACGTGGCCATGTGCAAGGATGAAATTAATTTCTAGATCTGCTTTCAAAATATGAATCTGATTCTTTTGAGATTTTCATAATCTTTTAAGATAAGATTGATGGAGATTCACAATCTAAACATGTGGAAAACATGATCTGCAATATAGGATAGAAAAGGAAGGGATCGAGAGGCATTAAAATGGAAAAAACGTGACTGTGCACGTCAGCCTTTGTTTTAGAATAAATTTTGGTTTTCTACAGATTTTCTCTTGGTTGTTTTTGCGTTTTTTTTGCACTTTTTCTTCTATATTTTCATATTCTTTAAGAAAGAATAGGGGTGGAGACTCGTTATGTTATTATCTCTTTGATTTCTACTTTCGTTATGAATAGTTAAACTTTTTTTCTTGGTTGAGGGAAGCCATGTTATCCGTTATTATATGTGAGACATTTCAATAAAGTTTATGTTGTTAATGAACATTGAATATCTTCTGAATTACTTTTTCTAAGTGAATTGGTTGATTTCTAGGTGCGCAACTAGGGATTAATT
>JAOQMS010000006.1:3549618-3576289 GCA_027563885.1 Erythroxylum longipes | reverse complement strand
ACTTTAAAATACTCCTAACCCATTCCAATTTACCAAAATGACCAAAATGCCCTTCCCATAAGTGAGGGGATGTTACAAAAACGACAAGAAATTTAAAAGATGATTGGATTAGAGCAAACAATAAATTGCAAAAACTATAATTAAACAAGCAAGGTAAATCTGATGATTGAAACTTAGGGCTTCAGGATTCACAAATTTAAGAGATTGATTGATAGATTATGGAATTGATTGAATGAAAAGTTATAATAATGATTACATAACTTAACTTGTATTCTCTCTCAAGATATATAAGAATACCCAGCTAGTTGATTACCATCTCTCAATATGAAACCTAACTAGCTGAATTCATTAAGAACAAGTAACCCTAAGTTATCACACTAGTTTAGGATATCTCTATCTCTAAATCTAATGTGTTTATCTCCCTAATGCACAAATCATATTTCACCTCTTAGTTCATCATATGATTCCTAAGATTAGTTCATCATATGATTCCTAAGATTGCATCTATGGTGATCAAGCATAGAAACAATAATGAAGCTCAAGAAAGATAAATATAACCCAAGAACTTTCATTCAACATCAATCAATCCATAAAACATCAATCAACCCATAAAATAGGCTACATCTCTAACCCTAAATGGGGTTTAGTTCCGCATATGATAAAAGAATCAAAATATATAGAGACTATCAACACTCAAGACAGGGTAGAGAGAGAAGATAAAACAAGGTTACTCCAATATTGATTTAATCCTCCTTCTTCCTCTTCTTTTCCTATTTTGGGTGCCTCTAATCTTGTTACCTCGTTTTTAGTGCCAGAACCCCTATTTAGGTGTTCAAATTGAGTATATTTAGTGTCTTAGGGTCAAAAAAACCTTGTTTTTGCTAAACAGGAGAATCAAAATCGTGACAGTGCCGTCAAAGTCCGTTAGGCAGACTTAATATCCGCTAGGCAGACCTTCTCGAGTCTCTGGAGCAGTTTTGGATAGCGAATGTCTGTTAAATGGACTTTATGTCCATTAAGCGGACATTCATGGGTCTTTCAGCCTTCCTTCTCCGCTCATGTCTGTTTGGAGGGACATGATGTCCGCTAGGCAGATCTTCTTGGGTTCTCTCCAGAAACATGCATATTTGACCATTTAGATGGTAAAATCTCTTCTTAGAGTCTTCACAAAAGTTGTAGAACTCGGATTCCTATTCAAAAGCATACTTGAATGGCCTTAACCCGACATCCATAACTAAAGTTATTTCCTTTTTCCCAAAATCTAACCAATTGTACCTATTAAGCAATAAAGTTGAATTGTGTGAGAATTAACCAAATAAAGTGCACAATTCACATGAAGATAAGTCAAATTAGTTCCAATTCATCCCAAAATCATATATAAATAATTTGACTTATCAAATTCCCCACACTTGAACCATTTCTTGTTCCCAAGCAAAAACAAATGAAAACTAAACACTAAATTTGCAAACAAGATATTGATTCCACTTTCATAGGTGTAAGATGGCATTTAGCATATGCTACAAGCCTTTAAACCACTATGCGTCCATAATGGAGGAGTTATAGTCTCCTAATGGTTTACTTAAAATGAACGATACCCACTAATATTTTCTTTCCATCATTCCACACTTAATCATCATCATAATTCAATCCAATAAGTTGAAAGCATTATAGGTAAGTATTGAAATAAATACATAAGGCCACATAATATTTTATAAATTAGATCACAAACTGAGAAACAATAAGACATTATAATGCTTTAATTAATAAAAATCACATGCCATGAATGAAGTTTCTCATAAAGCATTCACTTTCATATACAAGTGCTTAAGGGCGACTCTCAATCATCTTCTAATGTATGTCTCTTACCATAAGCTTACATCTTATCTACTTCTCCACTACTCCCATCTATGACATATCTGTAAATCAAAAAGGTCTTTATTCCTATGGTTGTAATGGGGCCAAGGGGTAAAGTAACGTAAGAAAGAAAGGATAGGAATTCAAACATTTAATAATTAGTAGAGCAAAAGCTATAAATATTACAATCATCATTGGCAAAATTTACTAAGAAATTGCTTAACAACCATAATACTTTGGAAACTCCACCAACTCTATTATTAAAATTTTCCATCATTCTTTCACCTTGGAATTTGAAGTGAACATGCCCAACTTTTCGACAACCTCATTTAGATGCCAAATTTTTCTTTTTTCTTTTTTTTATTTTTTTAGCATGCTCTTTCAATTTCTGTAGAAAACACCCCCACACTTCTTCCTTTGTATACCTATCAATAAGAATATTGAATGCACACCATTTATATCTCTACTAACCATCGAACAAGGGTAAATTTGTTTTTCTTGGTTTAGGGTTCTTTGGAATAAGTTTACAAAGAAAAAGGCTCAAATACAATCAATAGGCATAAAGGGTTCACTAGGGGATTGATATATAAAAAGGGTTGGCTATTTGGCTCAAGCTCAATCCTAGTGCCTTTTTATCACTTTCATGAACATACCATAGCATGATTATGTAACCTCGAAGAGATGTAATGCAAGTTCTAGAAGTAAACATACATAGAAGAGAAAATTATATTACTCACAAGAAAATAGGATTGGGTGCAATCCTTTAGGCTCAAAATAGATCACTTGGTGATATTTACTCATTCAACAGCATGCTCATTCAATCAATTTAACATTATAGCATCCAATTGTGACAAGGTATGTAATCAATTTAATCATATTATGCATCTTATTTGAGATTAATCTTACCCATAATACAATTAACTCACTAAATTGGATTATAAAGACAATTGGAATGTGAAAGATGTATAGGTATGCAAACATACAGATGAAAATATGCAAAATTAATTAATGCAAAACTAAACAAAACAAAGGTGTAATTTTTTTTTAATATTGGAAATTGTAAGATACTTTAATGTAGAATAATGCATGCAAAATCATCAATCTCAACCAGCACAGAATCACAACAATCTCAATCTTAACAAAACAGTCTCAATCAACCAACAATCGTAGGGATTTCAAGCATCAACCCAACAAACTCATAATGTGACAAGACTCCAGAGCAAAATCATCATCATACATGAATCAACAACATTGGAATTCCACATTAAGCATAAACACATCACGAGTTGCTTTAAAAATTCCCAAATCCCTATATTCTTCAATCTAAACAATTTCATCTATGATTATACCCATAGTTGTGAAAGAACACTTACCCATGCCAAATTGAACTGGAGATTGCGTATAATTAGCCTGAAATCTCAAAAGGATCCCCAAAATCAATGAACATGAGTGTGGTAGTAGTATTGTCATGGAAGAGAGCAAACCACAAATGATTGAGGAGACTAGGGTTAGTGTTGGTGAATGGTGCTGTTTAAGGGAATAGAAGAAGAAAAGAAGAGAAGAAAACGTGGGGAAATATAGGTGAGAAGGTGAAAGAGGAAGAGAATGGGTCGTAGAAATAGAGTGGCATGAAGGTAGAGGAAGAAAATGGGGGGAAAACATAGGATAAGTGCGGGAAAGAAGGGAAAAAGGTTTTTTTTTTAAACTGAGTATAAGCAATGTTTGCTAAGCGAACATAATGTCCGCTTAGCGGACCATCTCAAGTTTGGAATTTAGGTTTGATGTTGTTTAGTCCACTAAGCGGACAAGATTTTTGCTAAGTAGACCTTCTAGGGTCTCCTAAGTTCCAAAAGCTGAGTAATGTCCATTTTGCGGACATGACGTCTACTGAACGGGCATTCTCGGGCTTCCCTGAAGTGAGATGAATAGTAACTTCTGTTAAACAGACATATTGAGACTTAGGGCTTTAGGATTCACAAATTTAAGAGATTGATCGATAGATTATGGAATTAATTAAATGAGAATTTATAATAATGATTACACAACTTCACTTGTATTCTCTCTCAAGACATACAAGAATACCCAATTAATTGATTACCATCTCTCAATGTCAAACCTAACTAGCTGGATTCATTAAGAACAAGTAACCCTAAGTTATCACACTAGTTCAGGATATCTCTATCTCTAAATCTAATGTGTTTATCTCCCTAATGTAGAAATCATACTTCACCTCTTAGTTCATCATATGATTACTAGGATTGCATCTATGGTGATCAAGCATAGAAACAATGATGAAGCTCAAGAAAGATAAATATAACCTAAGAACTTTCATTCAACATCATTTAATCTATAAAACATCAATCAACCCACAAAATAGGCTACATCCCCTAAATGGGGTTTAGTTCCAGCACATGATAAAAGAATCAAAATACATAGAGACTATCAACATTCAAGATAGTGTAAAGAGAGAAGATAGAGAGAGAAGACAAAACAATGTTGCTCCAATCTTGATTCAATCCTTCTTCTTCCTCTTCTTTTCCTATTTTAGGTGCCTCCAATCTTGCTACCTCATTTTTCAGTGCCAAAACCCCTATTTAGGTCTTCAAAATGAGTATATATAGTGTTATAGGGTGGTCAAAGAAACCTAGTTTTTACTAAATAGGGGAATAAAAATAGTAACAGTGTCGTCAAAGTTCGTTAACCGAACTTAATGTCCGCTAGGCAGACCTTCTGGGGTCTCTGAAGTAGTTTTAGGCAGTGAATGTTTGTTAAGTGGACTTTATGTCCGTTAAGCAGACATTCACGACTCTTTCAGTCTTCCTTCTCAGCTCATGTCCGTTTAGAGGGACATGATATCCGATAGGCAGACCTTCTCAGGTTCTCTCCAGAAACATGCAATTTTGACCATTTAAATGGAAAATGCTCTTCTGGAGGTCTTCATAAAAGTTGTAGAACTCAGAGTCCTCTTCGAAAACATACTTGAATGGCCTTAATCTGACATCCACAGCAAAAGTTAGACCCTTTTTTTTCCCAAAATCTACCCAATTATACCTATTAAGCAATAAAGTTGAATTGCGTGAGAATTAACCAAATAAAGTGCACAATTCATATAAAGATAAGTCCAAATAGTTCCAATTCATCCCAAAATCATATATAAATAATTTGACTTATCACTCTACTTGGATTAATTCTAAATTAATCCCCAGGGTTTCCAAAATTTCCTAACATCAATTAGTCATCTAAAACATCCCTAAATCATCTCCAATTTATCAAGACAATTTCGGCACAAGCTAAAAAAAATATCTTGATGGCCAAAATCATCAAGATAAATGAGTTAACCTATAAGACACTAAAGAGACCAATTCGATGTCCAGAAATTTTCCAGAACCCTAATTTCAAGCACATGCACTTAGCATACTGCTAGCATCAAAATAATACTTTTCTTATCTAAAAAAAATTCAAAGCCTTATAACTGAAACATATATATATAAGTCATTAAACAAGTCAACTCCATTAGTTTTCAAAAAGCTTACCAATGTTGACTTTGACTTGATTTATTAATTAAATCAAATTCAATTAATTATGGAAAAATTCTAGAGTTTTATACACATTCTAAATGTGCCTAATAAAATATTCCAGAAACTAATTCTTAGGAATTATTTATTAACTTAGTGGAATCGGCCAGCACATCACATGTCTATGACGCTTGTCATATTACTTCTAACACTAGTCATACTCTAAATCATGCATGCATAAGTGATTAGTGTCATGTATCTCATACACATGGCAACATCTTATCTTACATGTCCATATAGAAAATTCATTAAAACAATTTTTATAAAAATTAATAAGGAATTTACAAGCATGCATGTTCATCAGATTTCCAGAATTTCCTAAAACTTCATACATACATCATGCTAAAACTAAATTCGTAATCAAATAGAAAATGACATTCAATTGCAATTTGCTTTGACAAAAACATAATATAACACCTTATAAATATTTCTATTAAATAAAATCAGAAAAAAAAATTCTAGAATTATTACAAAATTTTCAAAATCAGCACATGCATTCAATTTTCCAAAAATTCCCAGAAACCTACATATGAACAGACTGGATATTAATTCAAAATAAAATAGCAAATGACATTAAATTGCAATTTGATTTGCCAAAAACATAATATAACACCTTATAAACATTTCTGTTAAATAAAATCAAAAAAAATCTACAATTTATACGAATTTTTTCAAATCAACATGCATGTTAGTCACAACCAAGCAAATAGTTTGCACATGTTCAATACATCATCTAATAAATGCATAAACTTGCTTTGATACCATTGTAAGGGAGCCATGGATTCATGCATCACATGTACAATAAGCCAGTGAAAGTGTCAAAATCTAAATTCCAACCCCACGACATCCCAAAAAATCCAAAATCTTAGAAGCATGCATACACAAATTATTAGAACATGAAATTTTAGCACAGGTAACTTTTATAATGCTCTTCCTTTCTTGAATCTTCTCCTTGTTTGGATTGTAGCAATTGCATAAATTACATAAATAAGACTCAAGAACACTTCTTTCTAACTCCAGAACACTTATGGACTCCTTATCCTCTCACTTAAGTGTGTAACTTGTTAGTCAATATGTAAATAAGTGAAGAACTCACTTATGCATCATCTGTCGTGCCTTCGGTCACGATCGTGACCTATAAAGCTAAGATTGTGGCCTACTTCAATGACAATCATGCACGCTTTGTTTTTTATCTGATCTTTTATGCATGTGACCCTTAAGTTCCCAGTTATTTTGGTCACTTGAATTAACTCTTAATCTGAGAAAATAATGGATGGTTTTTCATGATGCCAATTTACCAGAATATAAGTGAATCAACACACGAACTCTTCGATAGTTAATTATCTATGAACCTTTCCATAGACAATTATCGTGCAATTTGTCCCTTCACCATTCTATACCCCACTTGGTTCAGAGTATAGGCTATATGTCAACTCCCACTAGAATGGCTACATCACATCTAGTCCAAGTGATGTTAGTTCTTGTCCTGAGATCTTATTACGCTATGTCTCATTGAAGACTCTCTTCATAACACATAACTACTCTAGCCAAAGACTCCTGAGTAATGACTGCGACAAGAGACCATAGGTATCATCTCCTTCTATCAGGAGTAGTGAAACCTTTATTGGCTACTCATTTACCTTCGAATACCAATAGTTGTACCCAATCACCACCCTATGAGCGACCTCGTCTTGAGTTTACAAGGAATGATATCAAAGAACAGGATCAATATCCAAGATATCCTTGAGTACCTCAAGTCTAAGGATATTTGTACCATTGCTATGATGAGATTAGTCATTGACATTTAATAGGTCATCCATATGATAATCTCATAGCGGGTCATCTGATGTACTTACTACTCTTAGAAAGTATCCACATGTTAACTCTAAACATCTCATACTTACAATTTGTGAGATCTACTGCTTGATCAAATCAAGGAGTTTAACATATACTAGTCTATCAGGATTAATAATGTCCTGTCTTATTAATCCTATGACTAGGGATAATTTAGATACTAAATTGCATGTGATAGGAATCTCATTATCATGATCTTATCATAATTTCCTTCATACTATGTTTTGTATCATGGACTCCATTAATTCGATTTAAGATTGACATCAATTCATAAATAAATGGACATCAAATTAATGAAAAATTGTCTGTCGCTTTATTAATCAAAAAAAAGTTTGTACAAAAGTACTAAAGGTGATTGCCTTTAGAGCACTACTCTAACAATCTTTTCTTGCATGCATATTTCACATTTCTTATTCACTTGGCCATTATAAGAGAATAATCCTTTTGTAGACATATAATAAATCACGTTATGACTAATATGTCTTAATGTACTATGCCATAAATAATAAGAAGCATCAACCAAATAATGAGAAACACCATTCACTTCTTATTCGAACTAAGCTTAAATATGCCATTACAAGAATATCCTTTTCCTACAAAAAATACCATTCTTAGACAAGATTACATTGTTTGACTCAAGTACAACCTTCAAGAACTTCTTATTCAGGATATCAACAGAAACAAGGTTCTTATTCACATCCAGAACATGAAGAACACTAGTGAGCACCAACTTTTTGTCGAAAGTGAATAGCAAATGCACATCTCCTTTTCTATGCACCTTGGCTTTCACACTATTGGCCATCACCACTTTATGTCCTTCAAAAACTTCATAGTTCTTGAATTGGTCCTTGTTATTGCACACATGAATTAATGAACCAGAATCATACTTCCAATATTTAAAAGGAATTGATGTTGCCATGTGAAGTTCCGTCACAATACCAAAAGTCAAGGTTGCCACAATTTCTGCACATTCATTAACAAGGTTAGAACTAGGAGCATTGTTTCCTTTTTGCTTCTTGTTGGATCTAAAGTCAGCCTTTTAATTCCCTTTCTTTCTGCAATTATAGCAAACCAAATTCTTTTTCTTGTCTTTAGCATTGGTATTTTTAGGTCTCTTCCTTTTAAAATTGTTGGATTTCTTCTCATCCACAAAATTCACCTTTGGATCTCCTTCTACTTCTTTTCTTTGAAGAATTCTTACACCTTCTTCAATTTGAAGATGCTTCAAAACACCACCGATAGCTAAAATTTCAGCAGTGTCCAACAACATCTTTTGATAATCATTCTAAGAAGAAGGCAACATAGCAATAATTGCCCCTACTTGTAATGATTCTGAAATTTCAACAGCTAAGTCTTTATGTTTTGAAACAATCACTTGTAAATCGTGGATTTGATCTATAATAGAGGAACTATCAATAAATTTAAACTTAAAATATCTTTTAATAAGATACTTATCTGTGCCTTGCTTTTGAGATGCATATTCACGTTCAAGCGATGCCCAAATCTCCTTTGGACTCTTCACAATGGTAAAGAGGTCATAAAGGATATCTGAGAGGGTGTTGAGAATGTGACCCCTGCATAGCAATTTATCTTCTTGGTGTATATCTCATTCATCCTTCCTTAGGTCTACTTCACCCTCCTTTGGAAAAGGAATTGTAAGAAGAGTGGGATCAAGCACATATTCAATTTTCAAAGCGGTGAGGAAGAACATCATCTTTTCCTTCCAATGATTGAAGTTGGTGCCGGTTCCATTAAGGTGATCTAACTTCACAAAGTCTTGGTTCATCACTTTAAGAGCGGATTCTTGAGTGGACTCCATGATAGCAACAAATAACACTTTAAGATTGTAATAGAATGGTGGTTGGAATTGCACAAAATAAAGGAGGAACAATAAAGTAAATGATGTTGGAAAGAATTTAGAGAACTTGAGATCCAAATATAAAGTTTAAAGTATTCTAGGCATGTTGGACACATTCCTTAAAGTGTTATTTGCCCCCACTATACTTGCAAACCAGTTTAAAGGTAAATTACTTCTATGATACAAAGAACACAGGAACATTCAATTTGTAAGAGTATGAATGTTCTTCAAGAATTATGAATGTAGAGATTGTGTTGGTAAAAGTTGTTAAAGACAAAACATTTTTAATCTTGACTAAAACTCGTGTATATATAAAGTTTTCATAATATTAATGTCTCTTCACTACCAGTCACAACTTTTGGAAATGAAGCAACCCTTCAGAACAGTTACGTCTGTTCACTACAATTCACAACTCTTGGAAAGGAAGCAATCATTCAGAACAGTCACATCTGTTCACTAGAAGTCACAACTCTTGGAAAGGAAGTAACCCTTCGGAACAGTCACGTATGTTCACTACAAGTCACAACTCTTGGAAAGGAAGCAACCCTTCATGTCCAAGTTTGACTTTAACGACTTATATCACAAACTAATTTCCAACAATATCTCCAGGGAAAAGATAAAGGTAGTCTTCACAAATGCTAAGTGGCTTTTTAGGGTAGACGACTGAGAACTTGATCACCTAGTTTCTTGTGCTAAGGGGCACGATTATTATATTGACTAGAACAAGCCATATCGATCCCTAATATCTCAAATGTGTAAGCAAACAATAACATATGATCCATCTATGGTATCTCAATGTGGGAGTTTGTGATAATATATATCCAACTGAAAAATGGGTGAGTGATTCTTCCTCATCTATGCAAAAAACATAGTATTGGAAGTTATGTAAATTAATTAGATTAGTGGTGTTATTTATTATACTTTCATAAGACTAGGACAAGATTGTTGTATAGTCAATTGACTAAGCTAAATTATAGGCACAAAGGCCATGAAAAATTGCAAAGAAGTAATCTTGCCTCTATTTCTCTTTCAAACTTTTCATTACTTTATCTTACCTCTGAACTAATTACTGAAAATGAAGAACATGTTAAAACAGGAGATGAAAATGAGGATTAATATAAATGAAAAATAGAGCTTAGTTTTAGTATGATAATTAGAATGATCTAGTTCTCTTATAGAAACTTTAAAGAATGGATGATGCCAGAGGGGCAGAGGTCATTAGAGATAATGAATGGGTTTACAGGTTTAGATGTTTTAACCAAATCATAATTAAGGTCTGTTTTACTTTTAAAAAATATCATTTTAAGATTAGAAAGGTTCCAACGTAGCAATAGTTACTAATTAGGACATAATACATTTTTTATATAGTGGAAATGATTAATTGGATCAATAATTTTTTTAATGAACTTGAGATAATTCGTTACATTGTTTAATATATCAATGCATTGTAGAACATTAGAACCTTTTGGCATCCAAAGGGAGCCAAGGTCTCATCAAACATTCAAATTATGTGTTTAGCCAATTATTATTATGATAATTAGGATGAAAGTTGTAAGATTTAAGCAATTGCTCACTATAAAGAATCTTGTAGAATTTTCTCATTAAATCACTATCCCAACAGTAGCATGATCATCATATGGTGATATGGTATAAGATACTTAAATGATTGGCTTGGTACAAGTAGGAGATTATTGGTTAATGCCCTATAGCCAATCAGTTAATTGTAGTTTAGTGAAAATTATTTGAAGGCATTTTTATCTTACATATACTTAGATGTATATGATAAAGTCTGCGAGATAAATATACATTGCAAATAAAATTATAATGAAATTATAATTATCATATTCATATTGCATTTATATATCATCCCTAAATTGTTCCTAGTCATTGTTCTATTAAGACTGGATATGCATAAATTGTAAAAGACCAGTACATGTTATTTTTTTCCTTATAAATGAAATAATCGATCTCATAGACTAAACTATGGAGATACTTAAACAAACATGTAGGTGCTTGTTAGAGAACAAATTCACTAAACTATAACTTGTATTTCAATGAAAATTCTCATTGTGATGATTACATGTAATCTTTTGACTTGATATCTCTAAAATTATCTTGTACATAGATTGTTATGTTTTGATAATACTTATGACCTATACTAGTCAAGGATAACTCAATCTGTAGTCATTAGATATAGCATGAGCTATATGAAGGTAGTTTGAGCCACTAATATAGGATTTATCACCCAAAAGTAATTAGGAAGAATGTTTTACTGTTCTCGATTAGTATTAATTCGGGAGATTCTTGGCCAAGGTGAAATGACACTTTGTAAAATAGTTTATAAATGTCATTAATTAAATCAATAGCTAATTGTAAAGAACTAATATGATTGGACTCAAAATAGAGTAGACATTAATTTCATACTCTATATATAATCGAAATATTGTATGATGAAAAGATTGAATTATACAAAAAAATCATATATGAAAAGATTACTCAAAAACACTTTGTTATTTTTAAATATTTGGGTAGTCATTATATGATGTTAACTGTCAATCTTGATCTATATATAGATATAAATTGTTTAATTAGATAATTAAAAATAAATTAAAGAAATTTAATTTATCTAATCATAAATATGATTTAGGATTATAATTTATGTCCATTGTCAATATATTTTAGAACTTAATGAGTCATATACAAATAATTGGTTGAAGAGAGAAGATATTTTAATCAAACTAGACTTGAGAAACTTTATAATTAAATATAAGATATTTAATAAATAAAAATCAATATGAGATATTGGATCTTATTTGGACATATTAGTATTTAATTAGAATTATTTGTAATTCTAATTAAAGTTTAATTAAAATTAGAGAATTTAATTTCAATTAAATTATTAAAATTTCTACAATTTATTATAAATAATTGAAGTTGTAATAGAGTTAGCACTTCTTTCTTAACTCTCTCTACAATAGTTGTTGAATTCTCTTAATTCATTATGTGAATATCATTAAAGGTCGGATATTTATATGACTATTGCAGTTAAGATGAGTGAGTTTCAGAAATAGTTCGAGGAATACGACAAAAAAAGAATCGGAATAAGGTACGAATTACTATTCATATTTTATTATGATTTATTGTTAATCATTTTATAGAATTTAAGTAATTTTCACTTTCGGAAGATCAAATACAAAAACATTTCATAATTATTTTACTAGTTGTAAGATCGGATCTAAACAGTATCTAATCTAAATCAAACTAACTTAGAATAAAGGATAAACTCTTAGTGTTATTAATATCCATTTGAATGCTAACTAGTTCCTCGGCATTTGCCGTCATCCGACAAAATGGTCTCTTTTGGTGTATATTTAATAATTTTAAAACCATAAATTTAGACACAAGTCCGCTTAAAAATTATTAACATATTTATAAATATTTTTACATTAAAATTTGATCGAGATTATGACATGTTAATAATTTAAAAAAATGACTTCTTTTATACTTTAATTTATTTAAAATTACTAAAAAATGATATTTTAAAAACTTTAAAAGATAAACCTTTTGAATTATTTCTCAAGCATTATCTTTATATTCATACATTCATTACCGCCCAACCTTCACGAAGACAGGAAGATCGTATAAGAGAATAGTGTAGTTTTACACTTTTATCAAGCCTATTCCTAATGTCTAACATGAGAACCAAGAAATAATGGAATGATATCATCTCCGTTGCCTTCAAAACATGTAAACACAGTGGTCAATATCAAATAAAGTTTCACGCAACTTCCCCCTCTTTCATAGGAATCCATCGATTACAGAAGTTCTCTCCAATTATTTTATCTTTTAGGATGCTTATTCCCTGTCATGCTCTGTGTATAATGACCACACAACCGAGATTCTCAGAAATCAGGAAATATGAAAAAGTTTGAGAACAAGAGATCCAATAATCCAAACATAGAGCAGCAGAAAGCACCAGCATGGGTTGACGCAGGCCTTTCTTTTATTATGTTTTTTAATTGAGTCCCAGTATAAGAGCTTTTTACTTTCTATATAAGCCTGTCTAAGTATAGTCGAAGAAACATAGTACCACTAATGAGCTACTTTCCAAAACCACCCAAGTTCCTCTGAAAACATGGTAATGGTAGATCTAGATGGCAGCCTTGTTATACCAGATCCTGGGGAGGAGTGGATGCGTTTTCTTTTCAAGCAATGTGATGTTAATGGCAGCTACCATATCTCCAGGGAAAAGATAAAGGTAGTCTTCACCAATGCTAGGTGGTTTTTCAGGTTAGAGGGCCGAGAGCAACCGATGTGTCATGAGGAGCTTGATCACCTGGTTTCTTGTGCTAAGGGGTACGGTTATTATGTTGACTAGAACAAGCCATATCGATCCCTAATATCTCAAATGTGTAGGCAATTAAGAACATATGATCCATGAATGGTATCTCAATGTAGGAGTTTGTGATAAAATATATCCGACTGGAAAATGGGCGAGTGACTCTTCCTCGTCTATGCAACTAAAAACCTGTGTTTTGTATGAAGCAGTGCTTTTATCTTACGTGTGTGAAGTGATGATATCATTTACCAATATAATAAAAAATTATGTTTAAATAATTTTTGAAAGTAGTAATTTTTATTATATTATAAAGTTCACGAGCTATATATAGTCACCTTTCGTGAACCACACAAATATTTCTTATCATATATCGTAGCAAAAAATATAGTATTAGACGAGATTGGTAAATTACATCGATTAGTGGTGTTATTTATTATACTTCTATAAGACTAGGACAAGATTGTTGTATAGTAAATTGACTATAGGGACAAAGGCTGTAACAATTTGCTAAGCAGTAAACTTGCCTTTGTTTCTTTTTCAAACCTTTCATTATGATGCTTTTCATCCAAATCGATGATACAAGATCACTGTTATCACTTCTGATACCGAAGTCAATTCCTCTAAAAATATTAGTCCTATGTTGTTAAACGAATTTCTCTACCATCCTTGGTCAAAGGCAGTCATTGTTGCTCTTGTGGCAGATCTAGACTAGGCTTTATCAATAGCAAAGAAAAGGCTCCTGATGGTGATTTACCAGGGTTTGATGTTTCGCTATCAAAGGACTAGATAGTTATGTCGTGAATTCTCAACTCCATGGAGCGTAATATCGCTGAGATTTTTAGCCATCATGAATCATCTGGAGACCTTTAGGAGGCTGTTCAAGATACGTATGGTAATCAAAACAATTTTACCTGAATCTGTCAGATTCAACGAGAGATTGTGAATCCCCAACCAGAAGGAAAACTATTAGAAGTTTGTCGTTGGCACAATATTAACCTGGTTATTCTGCGAAAAGATCGAGTTTTTCAATCATTAGCAAGCCTTAATTCTGATTATGAGGAGTTAAGGAGCTACATCCTGATGAATAATGAACTTCCATCCTTAAAGAGTGTTTGTGCATCTATCCAACGTGAAGAAATTAGCAGGAAGATTATGCCACGTGGCGCTACATCCGGTATCACAAATGCTCATGGTTACCTTGCTCGTCATCAATTTGATAAGAAATCCTATAAGGGCGAGTGACCGAATTTAAAGAGCGAATATTGTCATTCTCCTGGACACTCAGTGGATCGTTGTTGTTGTCAACTATACTAGGCACCGTTAGGTTTCTTCTATTCTTATTCGTAATTTTTATCTTAATTTGGAAGTTTTTTATGTAAAATTTATGTATTTATTACTATTCTTTTCTGTCCTATTTAATTGCAAACTTGTTCTAATCTAATCAATTTTTCACAACAATTATGAGTCTTACCCAAAACTGGAACTCAAATATGGCAAACGTAAAAAAGGAGTAGATTCTGTGTAACAGATCACGTCTAATAAGCCCTCTAATATTTATGATTTTTGGTATAATTTCCTCTATCGTGTCAGTTGCTAATGGAAAAAATGTTCCTATCAAGGGTAGGGAAATTCAAACTTGCCTCTAACACTAAAAAAATTGATGTGTTTTATGTTCCTTTCCTTTCCTTTTTTTTTGAAAAAGAAAATTTGAATTAGCAAAAATTATAGATACCGAGTGTTAGATGTCCAAGGGCAGAACCCTTAACACAATATGCTCAACAAATACTACAACATCAGCTATATAGAGAGGAGGTCCATGAGTAAATTACTAGATGATGGTTCTTAACCATATGGCAGATGACTTTGCATTAAAAATAAATCACTGATTCCGCGTATTATGTCTGCCGTTACCTGCTCACCAGTTCTGCTTATGCCCCGAAATCTTCTCGCATTACGCTCTTTCCAAATGGCTTAGATTGTCAGGCCCAAACTACGGTTAATCGTGTTCTTTCAGCTCTAATAAAAGACGTGCAAGTGGTTAGCCAACTAATGATAGCATGCAGTTAAGTGTCAACCCACAGAAACCTGTCCACACCATCCCAGCAGTGGTGCATGAAAAAAAAGAGTCGGTCTCTTGACTTGACAAACTCTTCATAAACTCATTTATTTATATATATTTTCAAATTATTTAGATAAGTTTTTGTCACTATAATTAATTTTTATGATATTATTTGATTATTATTTGAATTATTGTACCTTACATTTTATTTATGTTTATAAAGGCAAAAATTGTTATATTTTAATTTAACTATAATTAATTAATTTTTGGACAATTAATGCTACATTATTTATAATTTTTATGTAGGGTACTTTGTAAAAATTAAAATACAAACATATAAAAATAGAAGCCCAAAATAAAATACAAAAACGACAGTGTTGCTGCTGGGCAAAACGGCAATGCAAGAGGCTATTGAAAGAGAAGCAAAACGCAAGCATCACTGAAGAAAACGACGACCAAGCTGGATGATGTTATAAGGGAAGAAGAAAAACGCACATGACGCTGGAGCAAAATGCACTTGATGCAAGAAGGAAACGACGTAGCAACTGGAGAACAAGAAAAACGCAGGCGTTGGAGAGCCAGCAAAAATGATGACGTGAAGAAACCACACCACATGCAGAAAACGACGAAGTAGCTGGAGAGGAGAGAGAAACGCAACCCATGCAATGCAGAAGTGAGGAAGAGCACAGCCCACACCACATGATGCACAACAGTGGGAAGAAAATGATGCAGAACAACAATGTGGAAGAGGCATGGGAGGTTCGTGCATAGTCTGGAAAATGGAGACAACAGCATAGGAAATAAAGAAGAGACGAGACCAAGAACAAAATCTTCACATCAGTTGAAGAAGGTGTGGGCAGCGTGAAAAGAGGAGAGGCAGCGCAGACGTAGAAGGTTTTGTCGAGGGTGTGTGCTGGTTTTAAATAAAAACAAGGAGATAAAAGGCATGGAAGGCAGGCTGGAAAAAGAGATAACACGAGGAGAGGCTGCTGAGAGGCTCTCTCTACGTGGTCTGGAGGTGTTGTTTGGAGAAGAGGAGTTGTGCATGGGTTTTGAGAGTGAACAAGGAGATTGTGCGCTGTTTCAAAAGGAGGCGCTGGTTCTGGAAAAGAAAAGGAGAGAACGCAAAAGAGAAAAGGGAGGGTTTTTAACGCAGTAGTATTTATGGAGACTTAGTTTTCGTTTTTCTCCATCTCCCACAAATCCCAACTATCTTTCTCATCTTCCATGGCTGATCATTGGAGCTCACCGTTGGCAGTATTTTCCATGGTTTTTTGTGGCTAGTTCACCTTGATCCTCCAATTCAATGGCAATGGCAGGAGCTTTAGTTTTCATAGGGGAGTTTAATTAATTTTCTACCTATTTAATTATTTAGTGATTCCTAGGCTTTAAGACAACTATTTAATTATTTGGAGTTGCGGATTGATTATATCTTGTACTAGAAGATTTTTGTGGCTGGGTTATTGTTTAGAGACTAATATTGTGTTCAATATGACTTAATTCATTACTTTGTTTTGGGTCAAGATGTTGTACTGAGAATTTGTTGAATATTTGGTGATTATTCAGGGTAACTTGAATTATTGAATTGTTATATCGGTTGCTAGCTTTAATTCTGTTTTATTAATTATTGAGTAATATTTGAGCATTGAAATCTAGTATCCTTAGCTCTATTTTACTATTCTAGTGGCAGTTAGTAGATTGGGCCTTTGGAAAATATTTTTGTGACAATTTGAGGTGGCTCGGTTGTTGGATTAAAGGCTTGATTATAACTCTTGGTTAATTGTTTTTAGCTCCTATATCTGTTTAAGTGATGATTGCTTGTGTTGTTGAATTGGAGGGTTGTTTTTATCATTGTTAAGCAATTGCGTTTTTCATTCCTTTCACTCGTTAACATTTTATATCACTCATTTTAAATTTAAAATACCAAAAACAAATCATTTCTGTTTATTTTAATTCATTGAAATTTTTGTGATAGTTAATCAAATCAACCCCATTTATAGTTTAGGTTGCGTTGCATTTAGTTACTTAGGAATTTAATTTCATTTTCATCTCCTCATAGAGAACGACCAGAGGTTGCACTATATGCAATCCTTGGTTAAATTTTGAAGTAACCCCAAGGCGACATCGGATTAAGGTTTCTTTCAAGTGGCGCCGTTGCCAGGGAGCCATTGGTTCCCTAGTAACTAAGTGTCAAGTAACATTGACTGGGTTTATTTGTTGAGCGTCATATTTGCATTAGCATTACATAATTGTGCAAGTCAATTTTGCACCTCGTTTTTTTTATTATTACTGTTTATACCTAGGAGTGTTTAGGATCTACCTTTGATTCCTTTAACTATTGAACTTGAGAGGTTAGTGAAAAAGATTAGAAAAGAAAGGAGAATAGAGGGTATAAGTTAAGTTCTTGTTGAAGAGGAGCATATTTCACAAGAGTCAAGTTTGTCATCTAGTGAACAAGAACCTAGTGAGAGAGCTACCTCTAGTGAACACTTGTCTGTTAGTGATTCTGAATTAGAGCAAGAAACCATGGATGGTGATAATGGTAATAATGGACATAATGGGCCTAATGGGAATAACAGAATGGTGAGAACAATCTAGGGAATAATGGTTAGGATAATAGAAGCATGAGGGAGATTAATAATTCCAATGTTGATTATGACCCTTATGGCTTTTATACTGATGAAGTGAACTTTGAAATTAAAGGAGCATTAATTTCTTCCTTACCTATATTCCATGGCTTTGTAGGTAATGATCCACATAGGCATTTGAAGACTATACATATGGTGTGTTCTTCCATGAAACCACCAAGAGCAAATCTTGAATACGTATTGAGGAGAGCATTCCATTTCACTTTAAAAGGCAAGGCCAAGGAGTGGCTTTAAACACTACCTCAACATTTTACCACATTGACTTTAGATCAATTGAAGGGAGCATTCTTGGATGAATATTTTCCTGCTTCCAAAACTTCAAGGCTCAAAAAGGAGATAACTAGTGTTGTACAACGAGATACTGAATCCATGCACGAATATTGGACAAGGTTCATCACGCTTCTAGCCCAGTGTCCACACTACAATATTTCAAAGAACAATCTAGTCAACTCTTTCTATAAAGGGTTCCTTCCATATCATAAGCCCTCAATTCATGCCGCTGCAAGTTGTTCGCTCAGAGAATTGAGTCCCAATGTTGCATGGGACCTACTTCAAAAGATGGCTACTAATGACCCTCAATCTGGAGACATAAGAAGGGTGTACAATACCTCTTCAGCTTCTTCCTAAGATATTCTTGCTGAAATTGCTGCTTTGGGAAACTGAGTGGAGAAAAGACTTAATATTTTGGAGAATAATGTGAAAGCCAAGCAAGTTAATTCAGTGGGTCATTCTCAAGCTATAGTAGCCGGTTATGAGTATTATGGGTCCATGATGCATGCTTCTAATAACTGTGCTCGATATGAAGAAGTTTTGGCCCTCTACCAAAATCAAAATGGATAATATCAAAAAAGGGATCCCTACTCTAACACCTTTAATCTAGGTTGGAGAGATCACCCTAACTTTAGATGGGGTGGGGATCAAGAATTCTTCCAACCAAATGGTGTCTAATTAAGGGACATCATCTTCTTTTTCTAAGTGTGATGAATTTGCTATGATCATGAAGGGCATTACTGGGATTAATTCAAGATTGGATCAAGAGAAGACACAAACTGATGCTAAGTTGAGTGCTATAGGGAATAAGATGGACTCATGTCTACAAACTGTGATCTCTAAGTTGAAGCAAATAGAGACTAAGCATGAGAACTTGAACACTTTTGTTATTCAAATGTCTAAAAAATTGAGTGAACAACAAGCAAAGAGTAGTGGCTCTATACCCTCCAACACAATGATAAATCCTAAATCTTTGAATTCAATCACACTGAGAAGTGGTGACGAAATTGGAGCTAAGAAAGTGCAATTCAAAGAGAATAAAGAGGATGAAGAATCGGTTAATGTGAAAATAGAAGTTGAGTCTCCTCCTATTAACACTACTCAAGAAACTTCCCAAGCTAAGAAAGAGGCTTTTATTCAATCTAAAAGCTTACAAGAAACAAAGCTCTTGAAGAAATCTCAAAAACATCCAATGGTGCAAAATGATGAAGAGGCAACAACAACTATCATGAAGAGACTAATGGAGAGAGGATCACCTTCTGACTCCAAAGGTGATGAGGTAAACATTTGTGACTTGCCTTTTCCAAATTCTTACGTGTTAGTAAAAAGATTATTGACAAGAAAGACAATGATGAATTGTTTGAAATGTTTAGCAAACTTGAGGTGAATGTGCCATTGCTTGAATTGATAAAAAAGATGCCTAAGTGTGCTAAATTCTTGAAAGACTTGTGCACAAATAAGAGGAAGTATATGCATAGTGAGAGAATCCAACTGGGTTTTAGTGTTAGTGCCTTATTTAAGCCACAGTTGCCCATTAAATGCAAAGACCCAGGTTCTTACACTATTTCATGTACTATAGGTCAAACTACTATTTCTCTTACCCCACTTGACTTTGGTGCAGCAATTAATGTCATGCCGACCTCTGTTTATAAGACCTTGGGTATTCAAGCTTTGAAAGAAACTAGTGAAGTGCTTGCTCTAGCTGATAGGACGGTGAGATACCCTAAAGGCATTCTCGAGGATATCCTTGTGCAAGTCAAAGGTCTTGTTTTCTCAGCTAACTTTTATGTCCTGGATATGACTAATGAGCTCCCTACTGAGAGTACCTTGATTCTAGAAAGGCCATTCCTTTTGACTGCTGAGACCATAATTAACATGAAGAAGGGTCTTATCACTATGGGAATTGGGGATCAAGAAGTGCAATTTAATCTTTCAGAAGCTATGAACCATGGTTATGAAGATTGTTCTTACTTGGTATCAATTTGATTGAATGTCATGATAATGATGTGGATGACTTACATGAGATTGATGTGCATGAGGCTGACTGGTATAACATGGTTGTGAATCATAATGATGCAATTACTTGTTTATCCTCCTTCCGTTCTTTTGATTTTTGTGCATGTAAGGGTGATGTATCATGTGTCTATTGTTTAGAGATAGATAATTGGCTTTCCAATTCTCATGATTTTGATGCATCATCTTGTTTTGATTATGATATTACTGCTGAGTCTGCAGTTGATAGCCTTAAAAAAGGTGTGTTTCTTGATTTTGTAGGAATTGAGGAAAAAGGAGCTCTTATACAAGCCACGAACGTAATTTCTCCTTCAAATGGTGCTGGAATATTTGAAGAGGATAGCAGTGACCCTGTTACTACTCTAACCTTTTCTAAACCCACTCTCACTTCTAATTTACTTTCCTTTTCTATTGATCAGACTGACCCTAATTTTGTTATTTCCAGGTCATCTGATGTTGGCACTGAGTAGGAAAGTGGAGGACATATACACCACACTGAGCTTATATCTCCTTCCCTAAGCCACATGGATACACCACTCACACCGAATGCACTTAATATACCAAAGCTGGTTCCTTCTATTTTGCAACCCGCTAATTTAGAATTGAAACCCCTTCCCCCTAACTTGAAATATGTCTTTCTTGTTGATGATTGCAAATTGTCTGTTATTATTTCCAGTTCTCTGAGTAGTTCTGAAGAGGAGAGATTAGTTTCTATGTTAAAAGGGTATAAGAGGGCTATAGGTTGGTCTTTAGGGGACATACCGGGGATTGATCCCTTGGTTTGCACACACAAGATCTTTTTGGCTGAAGGGTCTAAGCTAATTAAACAGCCACCAAGGAGGTTGAATCCTCTTATTCATGATGTGGTAAAGAAGGAAGTGTCTAAGTTATTGAGTGCGGGGATCATATATGCCATATCAAACAGTGAGTTGGTGAGCCCGATACAAGTAGTACCAAAGAAGAGCGATATCATAATAGTGAGAAATGGGAGTAATAAACTTATTCCAATAAGAGTTCAAAATGCTTGGAGAATGTGTATAGACTATTGGAAATTGAATGAAGTAACTAGGAAGGATCATTTTCCATTACCTTTCATTGATCAAATGTTGGAAAGAATATCTAGTAAATCTCACTATTGCTTTTTGATGGTTTTTCAGGTTATTTCCAGGTGCCGATTGCATCGACAGACCAAGACAAGACTACTTTTACATGCCCTTTTGGTACCTACGCTTATCGAAGGATACCATTTGGGTTATGTAATGCTCCAGGCACCTTTCAAAGGTGTATGATGGCAATCTTCAGTGATTTGTTGGAGTAAAATATGGAGGTTTTTATGGATGACTTCACCGTTTATGGTGATAGCTTTGATGACTGTTTGCTTAGTCTTGAACGTGTTCTTGGTAGATGTATTAAGAAAAAATTAGTTTTGAATTATGAAAAATGTCATTTCATGGTAGATAGTGGCATAGTGTTAGGTCATCGCATCTCTCAAAAGGGGATTGAGATTGATAGAGCCAAGATTGAAATCATTTCTTCACTTCCTTATCATACTTATTTTAAAGAATTGAGGTCTTTCTTGGGGCATGCAAGCGTTTATCGACGCTTTGTGAAAGATTTTAGTATAATTGCGTTACCCCTTTCAATATTGTTGAAGAATAGACATTCCTTTAACACTTTGAAATCCTTTGCTTGTTTCACCTCTTATTCTGATTGCACCTAACCGGGATTTGCCCTTTGAACTATCTTGTGATGCTTCTAACCTTGCAGATGGTGCTATGCTTGGTCAGAGGTAGGAAAAGAGATCTAAAGTGATAGCCTATGTCTCCATGACACTTGACTCCTCTCAAGTTAATTATACCACTACCAAGAAGGAACTTTATGCTATAATCTTTGCTTTAGATAAGTTTAGACAATATCTGATAAATTCTCGAGTGGTTGAGTTTACAGATCATGCAGCGGTGCGGTACTTGTTCAAAAATCCCTAATCTAAACCAAGACTGCTGAGATGGGCATTGTTACTATAGGAATTCGACATTGAAATCAAAGACAGAGCTGGAGCGGAAAATCATGTGGCAGACCACCTTAGTTGGTTACCTGAAGGCACTGAGGGAGTTGACTCATCTGATCTTACTATTGATTCCTTTCCTAATTCTGCACTTTTTGTCTTGGCGGTTCAAGAGCCTTGGTACTCAAATCTTGTTAATTATATTGTCGCTAATCTTGTGCCTCCTTCTATGTCTAAGTTTCAAGTTGATAAGCTGAAGAGGGAGGTAAGATACTTTATCTGGGATGCTCCACTTCCTTGGAAGCAATGCAGTGATCAAATCATCAGACAATGAGATCCACTCTATCCTTACCTTTGCAAATTCTTTATCTTGCGGGGGGTATTTTAGTGCTAATAGGACTCCTAGGAAGGTTTTAGAGTGTGGGTTTTACTGGCTTACCCTATTCAAAGATGCTTATGTTTTTTGCAAGTTTTGTGATAAGTTCCAGAGGTTTGGGAGTCTAGGTAGAAAGCACGAAATGCCTTTAAAACCTATGCATTTTTGTGAAAATTTTGATGTCTGGGGCATGGATTTTATGGGTCCCTTTCCTTTGTCATTTGGGTTTTCATATACATTAGTTGTAGTAGATTATGTGTCTAGGTGGGTAAAGGCAGTGCCAACTAGGAAAGATGATGCTTCTACTGTTGCCATGTTTTTATGTTCTCATATCTTTTTTAGGTACGGCATTCTAAGAGCAATCATCAGTGACGAAGGAACACATTTCTGCAATAGGACCATCAAGTCTCTACTTGCTAAATATGGAGTTAATCACAATTTGGCTACTCCTTACCACCCTCAGACAAATGGGTTGGCTGAAGTCTCCAATCGGGAAGTGAAGTAGGTACTAGAAAAGATTGTGAAACCATCCCACAAGGACTAGAGTGAAAGACTTGAGGAGGCGCTATTGGCTTACAGGACTGCAAACAAGACCCCTATAGCCATGTCTCCTTTCCGGTTACTCTATGGCAAGTCTTGCCATCTACCTATGGAGATCGAGTACAAATCTTATTGGGCGATCAAGGAATGTGATGCAGACCTTGAATCTTCACTGGAAAACCGGACATTGCAACTCCAAGAGCTTGAATAAATGAGACTTGAGTCCTATAATAACGCTAGTATAACATCCCGTTACCCATGTTAAGGTTAGAATAGTAAATATGAGAGATTATTAAGAAATTAGAAAATGCATTTCATACTCATGTATTATATGATATGCTCATACTCTTGGATATTGAGTTTTTGTACATGAAAATAATTGTACATGCATTCATTGACATATTCCGAGTATAATTGCTTTATCTTTGTGAAATGTGATTTTTATGGAGAATTGTGATTTTTATATGTTGAAAATTGATTTAGAGAGTGTATTTAGTAATTTAGAATTTTTAGAGAATTTTAGAAAATTTTTAAAAATTTAGGTAAAATTTGGACTAGGAAAAATACCAAGTGGCAAGACAATTGTAATGGAAGTAGAAATAAGAGTCAAATGACAGTGAAAATTTTATTAAAATGACCTTTGGATTTAATGACATATGTCATTAAAATTTGGAGACAATTAGAGTAGAAATTGGAGTCGATTGGACTAGTTAATGAAAGAGCTTAATCCAAACCAATAAGAAATGGACATGTGGCAAGTGACATGTGTCACTTGCCAAGCCATGTCTTAAACCCACAACTCTTTTAAACATGAAAGACCAATAAATTGTCTTTCATTTTGCCTCCCTTTCTCATTTTTGTAGCTTCCTTCTTCTCTTCTTCTTCTACTTCTTCACGTTTTTGCTTCACCAAGCTTTATTAATGTTGCCTTTTGCTCTCATCCATCATTTACTTCTATTTTCTTTGTCTTCTTCACCTTCCTACAAGAAGACCCAACCCGTTCCTCAATGAGAGTTGATGTTCATGAGTTGTAGGAGAAGTTAGGGCTCTTGGAGTTCTTAAAGAATTTGAAGTTAAATCAAGTAAGTTATGCTTTAAATATCATGGGATAGTGTAAATGGTGTATGAAAGTATATGAAAATGTGATGAATGAATGAAAGAGTTTTTGCCTTGTTTTGTATTGATGATGGGTGAGAGCTACCACGATCATAAAAATGGTGTTGGAAGTGTGATGATTTATTGATAATTAATGAGTTGTTGTTATTGACATGATTTTTGAGATAGAAAGGTCATTATGATGAATGTGTATATGATATGTTTGGTTTTTGGCGTATATGATTAAGCATGGATTTTGAATTATGTATACATGATATTGAATTGTAATTGGGATATAAATGAAGAGGAAATGATGTGGGTATAAGTTAGAAATGATAGACTAAGCAAAAGATATGAATTAGGATGAAATTGATGATGAGGAGTGTTGGAAATATGCTAGATGTAGTATTTCTTCTAAACATGCATCTGTATTTTAGAGATATCTTGAGTTAGAGATATTAAAATGGGATTATTGTCAATTTATAGTAAACTAGACACATATGGATACAATTCTTGTGAAGAGATCAAAATTTAATTCTGTCCCAAAGAGTCTTGAATTTTTATTTGAAGTTAAGTATTGGGTGTTGTCTTGGTTTTTGAATAGTGTGTAGTAAATTGGGTATAAATTTCATTAGAATGAGAAAAATTGTATGAAATTAGGTTCCTTAGAAACTTAATACATATATGAACAATTTTTCAGAAGAAGGTATTGCCAGAAAACCTTATTTCCTAGGTCATAATGGTCATACAAAACTGACCTGAAAAACAGAGTTGGAAAAACTAGAAAATGAGTCTTGTTTACTGCTTTCTATGAAAGTTTGCCGCAGCCAACTTACACGATTGCTCTTGGGAAAAGTTTGCCACAGCAAACTCCTTGGTTTTTCGTGGCCAACTTTCAAGATTTTATGAGGATTCCTGTTCACCGCGACAAACTCTTAGCTTCACCGCAGCCAACTTTCCTGTACAGCTTAAACATATTTCAGTATTTTGAACATAACTTGTTCTGTAGTTATCAGAATTGAGTGGTTCTTGATTTTGAGTAAACTAGAGGCATAGAGATACAATTTTTATGAAGAAATATAATTTTAATTCTGTCTCTAGGAATTTCAAATTCTGGACTGAAATTGAGTGCAGGGCACTGTTATAAATTAAGAACAGTCCGAATTTATTTGGAGTATAAATTTTAGGATATTGAACCGAATTGAATGATATTGTTGTCATTAGAAACTTAAGAGATAGAAGAACAATTTTCTAGAAGAAAGTGTTGCCAAATTACTGCAAACTCCTAATCATAATGATCGTGGAAAATTGACCCTAAGGTCTTATAGGGAGAAATGAGAGTTTGGATATTGTATGATTATATAATGTTAGAATAACGTTAGTGAATGAATTGTTGGTATTAAAGCACCAAAGACATGTGTATAATGAAAATTTAGAGTTTCAAGTGAATGTAGTTATGATTCAAGGGAAATGAGAAATGGGTATTAAATAGAAGTGAATGATAGTTGGATACTGTGAGAGCTAATAATGCTAAAAAAAATGGAATGATGAGTAATTGAGTTATAAAATGAGAATGTGGATAAAATATGAAATTTGATGATATAGCTAGGATTGTCATTGAGCATGCATTGTACATAGTCCATATACACATTTGTGCATCAATGAATACTTGAGATTGTGCAATTATTAATGTGTGTGCAACGTGTGTATTGCACAATACTAATGTGCAGGATAAAATGTCCACATCCAGACGTTTCTAGATCTATGAAGCAAATGCTAATCTGGAGTGTTGATAGTGTGTAAATCTAACATGTTTTAGTTCCTAATTCTATGCTTATTTGGTGATTTATTGTGCTTAAATGTGAGTTTTTACTTGTTTTTATATATTTTGGTTAGGGATTGCTAGATGTGATGAAAATGAAGCATTTTGAGCATATTTGAGAGGCTTTTGATCAAAGGAGTTGCTGCTGAAGTTTTTCTTTGACGTCTCACAACGCTGCTGGACTTAGCCTTGGGTAAGGCTAAGGGCAAGATAGACTGCTGCGGGTTGCGTTTAATTGGATGATTGGACCCATGAGTTTTAATGACGTTTTGGGCTTAAATTATAACCTAGGAAGAAGAATTAATTAGTTTTTATTGGGCACTTTTGTTATATTATTATTGGCCCTAATTTTAATTACTATAT
>JAOQMS010000006.1:3533636-3549518 GCA_027563885.1 Erythroxylum longipes | reverse complement strand
CTCCCTTATCTTAGGATATGTGTCGGAATGACCTACGGGCGTCCCGGTACGTACCCTAGGGTAATGGGGTGTTACATTCATACATGAATTTCTTGTATAATTCAATCTTTTCATCACATAATGTTTTGAATAATTATAGAGCATAAAATTAATATCTACTTTATTTAAGTACAGTCACATTAATTCTCTACTATTAATAATTGATTCTAAAAATAATATTTGAAAACTATGTTCAAAATCTCCTTCTACCTTAGCCAAGAATTTCTCAAATTAGTACTAATTAAGAACAACAGAAAATTCTCCTTAATCAATTTAGGGTGACAAATCATATATTAATCATTCAAATACTTCCATATAATTTATTATATATCAAATAACTACTGTTTGAGCTACTCTTGACTAGGATAAATCATAATTAATATCGAAATATAACAATATCTATATAAGATACTTTGCCTTTCTTAAGTCTAAGGATTACTTATACAGTCATCGCAATGAGAATTTTCATAGACATAAAAGTGATGTTCCAAATAGAATTCTCATACCAAGATAGGTTAGAGAATTTGTTCTTTGTTAAGTATCCATATATTTATTTAAGTATCTTCATACTTTAGTTTATAAAATCGACTGCTTCCTTCTTAAGGAAAAAATATAAAGTATGTTAGTTCTTTTACACTTTATTAATGTCTATCTTAACAGAACAATGATTAAGAACAATTTATTAATAATATATAAATGCAATATAAATATCATAATTTTATTTTCAATATATATTTATCTCACAGGCTTTATTTTTAAATCAGTTAATTAAACAAATATGCTTAAAAATATAGAATACCTTTAAATAATTATATCATTAAAATTAGAACCACCTTATTAGTTATAAGACAAACTAATAAATTTGGTATTTGAGGAAAATCCAACAAATTGAGAGATTTTGATATATCACATCAAGCTTTGTAGGTTTATTTTCAAGAGAGAGATGTTAAAAGAGTTTGAGTCTTTTTTTTAATTCCTCTTTATAACTATGTTATTGTTAATTTTGGCATAATAATCAATTTAAAAATTATAAATTTGAGTTTATCTTATGTCTAATCCTTTTTATTGTAACATCATGTCGATGACTTTTAAGTGTGCCCCTAACAATTAAACAACACGCTTCAACTTTATTGTTGAATTAACAAAACTAACAATTAGACCAACCTTTATAATATCATTTTTTCAAGAGAGTTCTTACATAACCAAACCCCAAATTCAAGACTTTTTCTTTTTCAGAATATTAGTTTCTTTTAAAGAAAAAATATAATGGAATTTGAATGTCATTATTGAGTTTTAAATTATATATTGCAGTTGCAGTTGCCACTGTAATATTGAAATCATAATCTATTTATCATTATAATTTGTCACAGCGAAACTCAACATACCAACGTGTTGAGAAAAATTACAAATTAAATCTCACAGGTAAAATAAGCAAGCAAATGATAAGCAGAAATTTAATGTAGTGCACCCTTTAATTTAGGCCATATTCATGGGCCAAACTTCGAATAAAACTTCTACTAATGAAAATATCAGGTACAAAAAGTGAAATTGTTACAACGAAATAGTGGTACTCACAAACAAGGTGTTTCCCAAATTTACTATCCCTAGGATAGTATCCTCACTATTTTGTCACTCACCCTTTTGGGAAAAACGTTTCCTAAAAAATACTCAAAATCACTCTCTCACACAAAAATTTAAACACACAAGTCTCTTTACCTCACCACATATACATGTATTAGAACACAAACATATAAAAGAGAGGGAGGGTATTTATATACCTCTACTGCCTTTGCCACATCTTGCAATATGCAAGTTGTTCACCGTCACAACTTGCATACAACTTGTGGAGAAGTTGCATGCAAGTTTTGATGGTGGACAACTTGCTTTTTTTTAAAATAAAATACCTAATCTAGAATGGCGGTATGGCTTACAATTCTCCCCCTACTGATTACATGGTATTTACCATCATTCCTGCAGATGATCGACAGAACTCAAACTTTCCCCTAGGTAGAACTTTTGTCATCATATCTGATATGTTCTCATCCATATAAACCTTCTCAAACTGTAATAGCTTCTTCTCTAACACCTATCTGATCCAGTGATATCTCACATCAATATGCTTTGATCTTGAATGGAATGACAAATTTTTCCCAAGGTGAATAGCACTCTGACTGTCGCAAAACAGTTGATATCTATCCTGCTAAAAATCAAGTTCTTCTAAGAACTTCTTCATCGATGGAGCTCCTTGCATGCTTTAGTTACAGCAATAAATTCTGCTTCAGTGGTAGATAGAGTAACAAATTTCTACAATTTTGATTGCCATGATACGGCTCCTCCTGTCAAGATAATTAGGTAACCTAAAATAGACTTTCTCAAGTTAACATCACTGACCATGTCTGCATCTGTGTAACTAACTAACATAGGCTTGGTAGTTCCAAAACATGATCCAAAACATAAGCGTATTTTGGAAGTACCACGTAGATATTTGAGAATCCACTTGACAACATCCCAATGTTTCTTACCAGGATTTGAAAGGAACTTACTCACTACTCCAACTACTTGTGCAATATCTAGTCGTGTACATACCATGGTATACATCAAAATTCCAATTGCAGAAGCATAGGGGACTTTCATCATCTCTTCCTTCTCTTCATCCATCGAAGGGCATTGCTTAGTACTTGACCTAAAGTGATTAACAAGAGGACAACTAACCGTTTTAGCTTTATCCATGTTTAACCTTTGAAGTACTTTCTCAATGTATTTCTCTTATGATAATGACAATTTCTTGGCACCCCTATCTTTTATAATAGACAACTAACCGTTTTAGCTTTATCCATGTTGAACCTTTGAATTACTTTCTCAATGTATTTCTCTTGTGATAACCATAATCTTGGCGCCCCTATCTCTTATAATTGACATGCAAAAAATCTGCTTTGCTGGCCCCAAGTCTTTCATAGCAAAAGACTTGCTTAACTGCTTCTTCAAACTGTTAATCCTGTTGATATTTTGGCCAAAAATCAACATATCATCAACATAAAGTAAAAAGATAATGAAACCACACCAAAGCATTTCCATACAAAAACACAGTGATCTGAAGTAGTCTTATTATAGCCTTGCTCCCCCATAACTGTGTCAAACTTTTTTACACCACTGTCTTGGTGCCTGTTTTAAACCATAAAGGCTTTTCATCAATCTACACACATAGTCCTCATTCTCTTTTTCATTAAAACCCTCTAGTTGTTCCATATATATCTCTTCTTCCAAATCTCTATAAAGAAAAGTTGTCTTGACATCCAATTGCTTGATTTATAAGTCTAAACTTGCTGCTAAACTGAGCACTGTACGGATGATTGTTGAGCACTATACGGATGATTGTCATTTTCACAACTGGTGAAAATATCTCGTTAAAATCAATACCTTTTCTTTGGTTGAATCCTTTAATAACCAATCTAGCTTTAAATCTTGGATGAGGATTGTGTTGCTTAATCTTGAACACCCACTTATTTTTTAAAGCTTTCTTGCATTTTGGCAACTTTACTAGCTCAAAAGTTTATTCTCATGCAAAGACTTCATCTCATCTTACATGAATTCAAACCATTTTGTCTTATGTTCATCTATAATAGCCTTTTGAAAATTCTCAGGTTCTCACCCATCAGTAAGTAACACATACTAATCATTGGAATATCTAGTAGTGGCTTGTCGTACTCGTGTAGATCTCCTTATTGGAACCTGAGCAATCTCTGGTGCTGGTGGTTGATTCTGGACATCATCTTCATCAGAATATTCATCTGATTGATTTTGAATGGGAGCATCGGCTACGTTCAACTGGCGATTTTCAATTTCATCTCTAAATTGTCTTCGTATCTTTTTGGGAGGAATTAATTCTAAGTCCATCGGGTCACCATTAGTTCTTGGAACATTCTTTTGCACTTTGTCAAGATCTTTAATGGTTTGATTTTCCATAAATATAGCATCACAGCTCCGAATCAACTTCTTTTGGACTAGATCATAAAACCGATAGCCGAATTGATCTTCTCCATAACCAATAAATATACACTGGCAAGTCTTGATGTCAAGCTTGGATCTCTCATCTTTAAGGATATGGACAGAAGCTTTATAACCAAGTACCTTTAGATGATCCTAGGAACCATCATTTCCTGACCATACTTTCTCTGAAACATCAAACTATAAAGGGATGCATGGTGAGCGATTTAATACATGAATTGTTGTGAATAGAGCCTCACACCAAAGTGTCTTAGGCAACTTTGCATGTGAGAGTAAGCATCTAACTCTCTCCATCAAAGTCATGTTCATCCTCTTAGCTAAACCATTCAAATTTGGTGTCTTAGGAGGATTAGTCTGATGTCGAATACCATGCTCTTTGTAATAGACACCAAATGGCCCAGTTTACTCTCCACCATTGTCTGTTCGAATGCATTGCAACTTCTTCCCAGTTTCTCTTTCAACTAAGGTATGAAATTGCTTTAAAACATCTAGCATTTTATCTGTAGTCTTCAAGATGTATATCCATGTTTTCCTAGAATGGTCATTAATGAAAGTCACAAAGTATTGAGCACTACCTAGTGAATTTGGCATTGAACCACATAGATCTGAGTGTACTAAATCTAACACATTCTTCATTCTAGAAGGAAGGGAACTTTTGAAAGCAACTCTATTTTGCTTTCCTACAAAACAATCATCACACTTCTTTAAATGTACCTAGTCAACTTCAAATAATGTATTCTTTTTCACCAACTTAGTCATCCCCTTCTCGCTCATATGACCGAGTCTCTTGTGCTATAATGCAATTGCATCATCTTTCTCCACTGGATTCACAACATCATTGAAGACCTTTGCCTGCATTACATACAGCTTTGAGCACTTCTTACCTTTGGCAATTACCAAGGAGCCTTTAGTAAGTTTTCATTTTTCATCTTTGAAAGTTTTGCAAAAACCTTCATCATCAAATATGCCAATCGAGATCAGATTTAGGCGAAGATCAGGAACATATCTGACATCTTTCAGAGGCAGTCTCATGTCATTGTCTGTCTCCAAGTAAATATCACCTATTCCGGTGATTTTGGCTAAACTGCTATTTCCCATTTTAACGACAGCAAATATCCTTATCTATATGATGAAAAGAGTTCTTTATGTGATGTGGCATGAATAGTGCTACCACGGTCACCTATCTAGTTAAACTCACAGGAAGCACTATTCACTTCATTATCATATGAGACGATGCGAAAGTCATTAACAGTAGTAGCCATCGATGCGTGTTCATCATCACTGCTATCACCTTTCTTGATTTCTTTGCCTCTGTTATTTTCTTCTTAGAACTTTCGATAGAACCTTTTAATGTGACCCTTCTTTTTTGCAATGATGACACTCAACGTTTTCATATTTATTTAATCTTTCTCTGCTCTTATCTCTAAAATTTGGACCTTTAGATTTGCTCCTCCCCCTAGAACCCATGACCAAAACTTCTGACAGTGTTGAAGAGGCCGAACTTTGTGATCTCCGTCTTATCTCTTCATTCAGAATTCCACTTTTTACAAATTCCATGTTAACAACACCATCAACTGGAAAATTGGTGATTGAAATCTTCAAAGTCTCCCAAGACTCTGGCAAGAAGTTAAGCATGAAAAGGCAATCACTTCATCATCGAACTTTATGTCCATTCCTAATAATTGATCCACAATCCCCTGAAATTCATTCAAGTGATCTACTACAAAGGTACCTTCTCGATATTTTATCTATACTAATTTTGTCAGGTAAAATAATTTATTGTTACTGATTTTTGAGTTATACAACTCCTCAAGCTTCTCCCACAATGTTCGTGCGTGAGTCTCGTTGCAGATATGATTATACACATTATCTTCAACAAATTGCCCAATAAAACTACATACCAACTCATGCTCAAACGCTCACTTCTCGTCTGATTTATTTTTGGGTTTTGTTGTGATAAACAACGGTAAATGCATTTTTGTGACGAACAGAAGATCTTTCATCTTGTTATTCCATATGTGGTAGTTGGAGCCATTTAGGCTAATTATTCTGCTTATTTTTGCCTCCATCATTGATGAGAAATGCTTTGATACCAGTTATTGAGGAAAATTATGAATTAAATCCCACAGGTAAAACATGCAAGAAAATGACACCCAGAAATTTAATGTGATTCACCCTCTAATTTGGGCTATGTCCACGGTCCAAACTCTAAATAAAACTTCCACTAACAAAAATAGTAAGTACAGAGAGTGAAAATGATACAACAAAATAGCAACACTCACACACAAGGTATTTTTCAAATTTATTATCCCTAAGATAATATCCTCACTATTTTGTCACTCATCCTTTTAGAAAAAAATGTTGCCTCAAAAAGTACCCAAAATCTCTCTCTCACACAAAACTTTAAACACACACGTCTTTCTACCTCACCACATATACATGTATTAAAACACACATGTGAAAGAGGGAGGAAGGGTCTTTATATAAACCCTCGACCACCTTTACCATAGCTTGCATGCAAGTTGTTTCCAACAACTTGCTTTTTTTTAGTAAAATATCTAAATATAGAATGGCAGTACTATGTATGTCAGTACTGCCTTACACAATGTCCATAGATATTGTAACAAGTTACTGCTGCAAAATAACATAATATCATATAATTTACAACTTAAAACGTAGGAATAATCTTACAAGCTACGAGTACTACTCCAAGATTTTAGCTGAACAATTAATTCAATCTCTCGGAGCAGAACGTGTCCAATCAAACACGACGAGAGAGCTTTAGGCACTAGTTAATGTCTAGAATTAGATTCCTTTTAACTTTTCTATCCTGTGACCATAGGCGTTTTTGGCAGTATATCATTAAGGATCGTTGGGAACTTGTTTACTATTCCCGGTAAGTGCTGTTGGCAGCGGAGCATTAAGGATTATAATTAGTTGGAAAGTTGTCAATTCCTGCAATCGAACCAACGTGATTGTGATGATAAATTAGAATAATTAGCTGAACTTGTAGCTGTAGCTGTCTGATTTTCCTTTGATTAAATCTTGTATATACATGATTTTTTGGTTTAAACTTTAAAGAATTCAGGTGGTATGTTTTTCTACAAGAGTTAAGAGCAAAAGTATTTATGATGAACACAGAATTTTTTTTCAAGAAAAGAGAGATTCTTATGGTTTCAGTTCAGTGCCAATTCGCCATCAAGAATCCAACATTTTTGGAATAAAACTAAGGTTATCTGCACCCACAAGATGCTACGATAAGTCGACGGACGATATCAGTTTATGTCACAATAGTATAATTCCTTACTTCCATCACTGAACAAAGTAACATTTCTTAACTAGCGTCACTTCAGTAGTAAGATTCTTATTCTGACAGAAGTCATGCAACTGGCAAGATAACAAAGTGGTCTTGTTCATATTATGATTCTGGCTAGCTTGTAGAAACTGATGACAGGCCTGTATAAATTTGAAAACCCAATTGAGGGACTTGTATCGGGAGTGATACAAGAAGGTTTGAACTGCTAAATGACAAAGATATCCCCATGTTCAATTAGCCCGGGCCCTGTAAAAATGACCATGAAGCAGTTCGAGAGCTGGTTAAAAGCATTTGATGACGACAGCGATGGCAGAATAAGCCAAAAGGAATTGACAGACGCATTCCGGACAGCGGGCGGACGGTTTCCATGGTGGAAAGCCAAGCGTGCGATGAAATCTGTAGACTCCAATGGCAATGGCTTTATCGATGAGGAGGAAATCGGCAAGCTTGCGGAGTTTATTGAAAAGAACTTCGGTGTCAAAATTACTAAACCTTAAGTATACGCCTTTTCTTGTCAATTCCTAGTTTTATCGTACCTACCTATCTTCCTTAATAACTGCCAATGTTCTGAAGAATAAAATCGTAAGACCTATCTGAATGGAATATGTATTAGAATGAAAGGTAGATTTTTCACAAATCACTTTTCAAGCTTTATGGTAATCTGAAAATTTGGAGAATTTGTAATAAAAATTTGGATAAATCCTGTATCTTTTCAGTGTTGAAAAAGTGTTCTGCTCATCTTGTTAATCTACTAAAAGCTTGGGGAAGAAACAGTAAAGATTCTCTCCTTTGTTAGGCTCTTCAAAAGTAGCACATGCATTGCAAGATTCCTTCGATATTTATCGCTCATTGTCGGAGTAGTATATATAATTCAGAAGCCCGAACCTGAGTTCAAGGCAATACAGATTGTGTACACCCATTTCTTAGCTAAATCAACTTGTCAAGATGCCGGTGCACAACGCTCCAAAGGAAGGTAGGACTGGCAAACATGAAATGACCATAGAACAGTTCAAACAATGGTTGTTGAAAACATATGACGTCGACCACGACGGGAAAATAAGCCGACAAGAGCTCGCCGAAGCCATCCGTGTCGCCGGAGGCTGGTTTGCAAACTGGAAGAGCAAAGGTGGAATACGGTGCGCCGACCAGAATCACAACGGCTTTATCGACCCCAGTGAGCTCGACTGCGACGACTTTAAGAGGTTCGCAGAAAAGCACTTGGGTGTCAGGATTTACAACCACTAAAATTTTATAATAGTAGTAGCTTTTGTTTCCTGCTTCCTTCCTCTGCGTCCTCAATATACCCACTACTAGTTCTGCAACCTAGTTTATCTGGTGTTGGCTTCTATGTATCTCACTCTCTATCTAACTATCTTCATGGTGTGTTGAAGTTTCCATTTCATATCTATGAATAAGCTTGATTACATGACATGATAGCAAATTTCGATCCTTCGATATCAAGTTATCCAAGCTCAATATTTCAGAATTGAAAGAGCTAATTTATAGGTTTACAGAAAAGCTAAAGAACTAAAAAATCCCAAACAACTAACAGAGATCAAGTCTAAATTGAAAGTTTTGAATTCACTTTCTAAACCACTTAATTCAAAATTGTATAAAATTAATAAAAGATGAAGTTTTGATACGAAAATGCAAATTTTGGTATAATTTCTTTTCAACTACAAGATCACGAAGAAAATGTAAATGAATATCTACTTGCTTCGTTCTTCTATGGAAAGCAAGATTACAGTTACATTCTCTTATACTTTTCTAAGTCATGCACGTTGACAAGTCGCAGAAGTAACTACAACATACTCTACTTTTGAAGACGTAATGCCGTTATAAATTCTTTCTTTAACCATCACTTAATTACAGTTAATCTAAGATTGAAAACGTTATTAGAAGTATTTCTTCTATCATTCAAGGAATTTATCCAATCGCAAAAAGAAAAATCATACTATCTGAAATCTGAAATATAAATATATCAAATGTTATATTTCAAACCAATAAAATGTCTTCAACTCCTAATATTTGTTCTTGTTGGCTAAATTTAATATGGTCAAATAGTTAAAGTATTTGAAGTGGACAAAATTTGAGGTTGATTTCAGAGACTTTGAAAGGACAAACGTCGGTCATTTTGGGTGTGTAACCTATGGATTTATAGCTCTTTTAGTCTAGTTTCAAGTAGTAACAGTTTCAAGTAATTTGGACTTCTCTATTAAAAGTTATGACTATTTTAGTGAAAGATGGTTATAATTAGCTATGCTGTTTAGAATTCTGTCTTTTATTTATTATTATACGAATTTCTAGAGTTTTCATTTGATATTTAGGCTTATAAGAAAGAGTGAATAATACAAAGAAATTGGCTTGTTATTCTTCTTTGCTCTCTACCTCAAATGTATTGAATACAATATTAGACTCTAATAAATTGGTAACAGAGTCATGACAACCTCTGGCATGATGCCGCTCAGACTAGTTCCATTACTGTGCCTTATGAAGAATAACTATGACAGTTTGAGTATACAAATAAAGGCATTGCTCGATGCGCAAGATGTGTGTGATGTAATTAAGAATTGCTATGATGAATCAACAACAACGAGTAATATGTCAGCGAATCAGATAAAGACGCTAAAGGAGACGTATGAAAGATAAAAATCGCACTATACCTCCTTTTTCAAACAGTTTATGAATCCAATTTTGAGAAGATCGTCAGCGTGACAAAATCAAAGGAGGCATGGGAGATTCTCGAAAAAGCATACAAAGGTATAGACCAAGTGAAACAAGTTCTCCTACAAATACTTAGAGGTGAGTTTAAAGTTCTAAAAATGAAAGAATTAGAATGTGTGTCCGACTATATTACAAGGGTATAAATAGTGGTGAACCAACTCAAAAGAAATGGTGAGGAGATGAGTGATGGTCGAGTAGTAGAAAAAATACTAAATTCCTTAACTGATGATTTGAGAATGTAGTGTGTGAAATAGAAGAGTCTAAAAACTTGGCAGAGATGACCATAGATGAGCTCTCAAGTTCCTTGGAGGTTTATGAACAAAGAAATAGGAAAAAGAAGCAAGATGTGTTGGAGGAAGCACTTTAAGCCAAGGGAACACTAAAAGAAAAGAAGTTAGATAACAGTGAAGGAGGTCGTGCTAGAGGCTGTAGTAGAAGTCATGGTGGCTGTAGAGACAGAGGTAGAGGTCATGGTAGAGAATAAGAATGGCAATAGAATAAGGACGATAAAAACCAATAAAACTCTTACGATAAAGACTGAGGTCAAGGAGGATGAAGATCAAGTAAGTACTGTGTTTAACGTTATAATTGTAAAAATTATGGCCATTATGCAGCGGAATGTTATTACAATGAGAAGAAAAATGAGAATGAGAAAAAGGAAAAGAAAGGAGTTGATGGTTTAGTGTTGCCAGAAAGAAAGGAGGCCAACCCCAATAATGATTCGGTATCGTACTTGGACACCGATGCGAGCAACCGTATGTGTGGCTACAAGCACATGTTTACCAAAATAGAAGAGATTGTGGATGGTCATGTATCATTTAGAGATGCCTTAAAAGTGAAAGTCAAAGGGCAAGGTAAAATTTTCATTCAATGTAAAGATGGAAATAAGTGGTTTATTCTTAATGTTTATTATGTCCCAGATATGAGGAGAAATATTTTAAGTTTGGGTCAATTGTTATAATATGATTACACAGTATTGATGAAAGACTGCATGCTTTATTTGAGGAACCAAAATAATCGGTTGTTAGCCTAAATAGAAACGACCAAAAAACACGTGTTTAAGTTAAATTTGGTGACTGTACAAGCAAGATGTTTAAAGGCCTACATAGAGGATAAAACTTGGTTGAGACATTTGCAGTTTGGGCATCTTAATTTTGGTGGTTTGAAATAATTGGTAAATAAAAGAATGGTGAATGGTATACCAAACATAGACCACTACGACAAATTTTGTGAAAGTTGTGTATTAGGAAAATTTCCGAGGAATTCTTTTCCAAAAAAAGCAAGATATTGTGTTAAGAAGGTGCTTGAATTGATTCATATCGATATTTGTGGTCCAATAACTCTCAACTCTCTTGGTAAGCATCATTATTTTATTTTATTTATTAATGATTATTCTTTAAAAAATTGGGTTTAATTTTTAAAGGAGAAATTGGAAGCATTTTCTGTTTTTAATAAATTTAAGGTGCTTATAAAAAAATTTAGTGGTGAGCACATAACAGCTTTGAGGTCCGATAAAGGTGGTGAATTTACATCAAAAGAGTTTGTAAATTTTTTTAAAGAGAATAACATTAGAAGGAGTAGTGGAGAGAAAGAATTAGACTCTACTCGATATAGTTCAAAGCAAGATAAAAAGTTAAAATAGTACACCAAAGGAATTTTAGGCTAAAGTGATGAGATGTGCTGTGTATTTGCAAAATCGTTATCCAACGACAAGTTTGGAGAGTGTTACCCCGCAAGAAGCATGGTGTAGTGTCAAACCATCGATGGCACATTTGAAGGTGTTCGGAAGTGTGGCTTATGCTCACATTCCAAATCAAAGGCATATAAAGCTTGATGATAAAAGCCAGAATCTAATTTTGTCGGCTATGATGAAAGGTCTAATGCATATAATCTCTATGATCCCTTTACTAAAAAAGTATTTATGAGTTTTGATGTGCAAGTCAATGAAGAAAGCATATGTAATTGGATTTCCATGGAGGAGAAGACTCATGAAGAAGTAAAAGAAGTAGCATCAACAATAATTTTCATACTAACAAACACAACTACATCGATAACAAAATAAGTTGGACCGTCTTCAACTTTATCTAATGATAAAGATGAGCTAAGAACACCAAAATTAAGAAGCTTATGAGACCTATACAAGGTGAAAAATGAATTACACTTGGTGTGTCTTTTTGTGAGTGTGGAGGACATCACATTTGATCAAGCCGTAAAAGATGAGAAATGACAAGTTGTGATGCAAGAGGAGATGAAAGTAATTGAGAAGAATGACATTTGGGAACTTACGAAATTACCCAAGATTCATAAGCTCATTAGTATGAAGTGGGTTTATAAGAAGAAGATGAATGCACAAGGCAAAATCGATAGATACAAAGCAAGACTAGTGGCAAAGGGATATAAGCAAAAAGCTAGGATTGATTATGAAGAAGTGATTGCCCCAGTTGCAAGAATAGAGTCAATTCGGCTACTAATTTTGTTGACGGCTCAAAACAAGTGGAGTATTTTTCAAATGGATGTGAAGTTGGCATTTCTAAATAGAGTGCTTGACGAAGAGGTCTATATTGAACAACCCCCTCGATATGTAAAAACCAGTAAGGAGAATAAGGTGTTAAAGTTAAAGAAGGCGTTGTAGGAGTTGAAGCAAGCACCAAAAGCATGGAACACCGAAATAGATACATATTTTAAAAAGAACAAGTTTGTGCAATGTCCATATAAACATGCATTATATGTGGAGGTAAGAAAAGATGACATTTTATTTATGGTCTTATATGTAGATGACTTAATTTTTACAAGAAATAATAAGGAAATGATTAAGAAGTTTAAATTGGAAATGACAAAGGCATTTGTGATGACCGATTTAGGTTTCATGTCTTATTTTTGTGGATTAGAAGTGAGACAAGATAAATCTGAAATTTTTGTCTCAAGAAGCATATGCAACAGAGATTTTAAAGAAGTTTAAAATGAAATATTGTAATCTCGTAAGCACCCCAATTGATAGTGGTACAAAATTTTCTTGATGTGATGAAGGTAAGGTAGTTGACGCAACATTATATAGAAATTTTATTAGAAGTCTGTGTTATCTTACATGCACAAGGTCGGATATTACATATGGAATTGGCTTGGTAAGCCGATATATGGAGGAGCTAAAAATGACGCATTAGAAAGCCATAAAATGAATTCTTCGTTATATTATAGGTATATTATCTCATAGCTTATTTTACTCTTATATTAATGAGTTTGATTTTGTTAGATATTCTAATAGTGATTGGAGTGGAGATATGGATGATAGAAAGAGCACTATCGGTTTTGTATTTTTCATGGGAAGCATGGCATTTACATAGATTTCGAAGAAACATCCTATAGTTACTTTGTCAACCTGTGAAGAAGAATATATTGTTACATCTTGCTGCGTATGTCACTCCTTTTGGCTGTGTAAGTTACTATAGGGGATGAAATTTGCTCAAGAGAAGCGAACAAAATTTTGAGTGGATAATAAGTCGACAATTGAATTGGCAAGGAACATGGCACATCATGAAAGGAGCAAGCATATTGATGTGCACTTTCACTTCATACAGGAGCATGTGAAAGATGGTGATATAGAGATGACTCACTTGGCGAGTCATAATCAAGTGGCCTATATGTTCAGAAACTCAATACCGATTAAACTCTTCAACAAATTCAAGAATTTGCTCGAGATGCAAGAAAGAAAATATTAAGTTTAAGGGGGGATGTTGGAAATATATACTAATATGGTCAAATAGTTAAAGTGTTTGAAGTGGAGAGAATTTGAGGCTAATTTAAGAGAGACTTTGAAAGGGCAAGCGTTGGTCATTTTGGGTGTATAACCTATGGATTTAAAGCTCTTTATGTCTAGCTTCAGGTAGTGATAGTTTAAAGTAATTTGGACTTCTTTAATAAAATTTATGATTGTTTTAGTGAATGATAATCAGAATTAACTATGTTGTTTAGAATTATATTTTTTATTTATTGTTGTACGAATTTCTAGAGTTTTCATTTGATGTTTAGGCTTATAAGAAAGAGTGAATAATACAAAGAAATTGGATAGTTATTATTCTCTTCTCTCTACCTCAAAAGTGTTGAATACACCATTAGGTTTTAACAGTTCTCTCCTTTTTTATGGACATTTATCCCTCTTTTCCTTTTTTAAGGCAATTTTTTAATTATCAACAAAATTTTTCACTATACCCTCCATAGGCTACTTCTTACCATATAGGTATGGAGCAAGTCATCAATCCTCTAGATAATACCCAATTTCTCCACTCTCCTCTCTCTTTAACCTTCAACCTTAGCTCATCCACAACTATACCTTCTTCTATAGTGGTACCTTTCCTAGATCTTCTTCCCCCTTTCTCTTCAACATTGTTAACTTCCAGTTATCAACTCTATGGTTGTTGTTAACTTTTTAAAGTCTGAGCTTTCTTTATACATTCTTCCACTCCCTTATATCAACTCTCCTACCTCAAAATTCTCTAACTTCAAATCAACTATACCTGAAGCACTACATCTCCGTTCACCATCTCTTGCCCCTATATCTCACCTTCTCCCTTTAAATACAAAGAATAAAACATGTATCCTTCTACTTCCTTCTTCTTCTTCTCATCCCCTCTCTTCCTCCAAGAGCCTTCCAAATTCCTTTAAAACTTTAGATCATATTCCTAGCAACAACAATATGCCTTCCTCTAGTAAGAAGAATCTCTCCTTTACCAATCCTCCTTTAACATCCTCAAAGTCATGGAAATAAGTTGTAAATAATAGTGAATCAACTATTAAATTAAAACAAATTCTAGAGATTAGAGAAATCTCTATAATATTCCCTCCTTTAGAAGTACTATAAGTTGGTGTAGCTAAATGGAAGTTTAACCTAGTAAGGTTCTTCCTTCACAAAAGACCACCCTTTTCTTCTATAAAAGCATGGATAGAGAATCAATAAAACAAATATGGGTTAGAACAAGTCCTCATATCAGAGTAAGACTACTTCCTTTTCAAAATTTAGAGACCTAGAATGAATATGGTAGGTAATAGAGCTAGGATCTTGAATTAGAAAGAAAAACATATATTCATAAGAAAATGGAGGCCAAGTATGTTTTTAAATAAAGAAGCCTTAAAGACTATTACACTGTGGATATGCTTCTATAGTGTCTCATTAGAATATTGGATAACTGTGGGGATGAGTTATCTTACAAGCGCTTTTGGGAAATCACTAAGCATGGATGAACAAATAGCTAATATAAAGAGAATACATTATGTAAGAATATTTGTTGAAGTCAATAGAAATACAAAACTCCTCAATAAACCAACTATAGACCTACCATCAACCTATAAAGTCTAGCAACCAAAACCCACTTTACAATTTCTCCAAAATAACTAATATTCTCCTCCTAATCTCTCAACCAATGACTCCAACTCATCCCATTCATCAACTCCAACCTTGCAAATACTAGAGAAATCTTCCTCTAAAAGCCCATAACTCACTTAAACAAAAAAAGGACTTCCTTTAGAACCTAAGCCTTTAATTAGAAGACTCACTCACACTTAAAGAATTAGCCACTAGTAACTAAATCACTTTGACAACAGATGACAGCAACCAGATCAAAGATCTTGTGTAACACCCCACTCCCACCGAACCCGAACCCGATATCGACGGTGATACCCGAATCCGTGCCCCGCGAGGGTGGCGTGTCACATCACTAAACACATCATTTAACACTAAACAAAAGTCGGTATAAATTTTTTTTTATAAACTCTTTTAAACGCTTTGCACTTATCACTTATGCATG
>JAOQMS010000006.1:3518452-3533536 GCA_027563885.1 Erythroxylum longipes | reverse complement strand
TTCCGCTGGAAAAATGATTTCTTAAAAGTTTTGAAATCTACCGTTTCTCCAAATATAGCATGCTTTCTTTTTCCGATTCAATAAACACATTTTAGGTTTTTGTAAGGAAACAATTTCCAGAAATCAAAAACAAAAATAGTCAAAGAATGGTTTTGGATAAAACAAAACGAAAAGAATAAAACCCTAATTTTTATCTAAATCAACAAGAGTTAAGCAACAAATCTAAGTAAAACAGTTAAAGGAGGCTTTGATACCACTGTTGGAACCAAACTGTGATCGAATCACGGGCGCAGTGGAAAAAATTTTTTACAGATTCCGAGTGGATACTGATAATTGTAGAAACTTGAATAAAACATAAACAATTTAGAAATCATACCTTGTTCGTTATCCTGTTGAAAAATCTTTGAAACTTTTTCTAATTGATCAATCACGAGCTATTCAAATGTCCAGCCTCTGATGGTATCCATAGAGCAATTCTCAACTGCTTTAAGAGGAAGAAAACAAAAAGTGCTAGCTTCTAAAAGCTCTTCCCTTTAAATAGAAAAAATCTTAAGAGTCTTTTATTAAAATTAAATCTCTTTAATTATAATTAAAATCAAATTCTAATTCTAATTAATTTAATTTAATAAAATCAAATATCTCATATTTGATCCCCAAAGTTTCTCAAACTTTATAATTAAGTCCAACTTAATTAAATTGATTTTTCTTTCACAAATTTCTCTTTGATATGTGACCTATTAGGTTCCTAATAAATTGGCAATGATTATAAATTATAATTCTAATTCACAATTAGAATTAGATAAATTAAAACTTCTTTTAATTTATCTTTAATTCTCCAATTAAATAATTCACAATCATAATTCATGATTGATGTCTAGCAACATATCATGATTACCTAAACATCAGGAATGTCAAAGTGATTGACTTAACCTGTCCATGCATGGCTATGAAGTATAATTTTAATCCTTTCATCATTCAATATTATAATTGGACAAAGTATGGATACAGTGTCTACTCTTATCATCCAATCATGCTCATTCTTGCTGATTAGTAATTGATGGCCAGAGAATTCCATAAATCATTACTAATCAAGAACAATAGAATATTCTCTCTAATTACTTTAGAGTGACGAATCCTACATTGACTTACTCAACTGTCTACATATGGTTCATACTGTACCCAATTACTAAGGACCGAATTATTCTAGGACGATTCATAAGCAGCTTCAAAACACAGTAATTTCCACACTAGATACCTTGGTAATCTCAAGTCTAAGGATCAATTATACAATCATCATTCTGAGATAATCCACAGACACACAAGTAATGTTCCATTCGGGATTCTCATAATATGGTCAGTTCAATGAACTTATTCTCTAATAAGCACCCACTTGTTTGTTTAAGTGTCTCCACACTTTAATTTATGAGATCAATTACTTTCTTCATAAGAAAGAAACAAACATATGCTAGTCTAACCGTTTCATCAATACCCCGTCTTGATGAAACTACGACTAGGAACATTTTAGGAATAATATAAAACTGCAATTTGAATCTCATAATTATAATCACATTATAATTTCTAATTGCATGATAATTATTCCATGGATTTTATCTTTATGATTAATAATTAAATAATTAACAAATACACAAAGATAAAGAATGCCTTTTATTGAATAATAATAATGTCATATAAATAAATTTACAACCAAAACAAATTAGTTGCAAGGGCATAAACCAACATTTATATCATCAATTTATTTTTTAGTTATAACCTCAACTATCACCCTATACATATCAACATTTAATCACTTAGTCCATCATCAAACTAGGTTCATTTCAGTCTTCATTCAATTCTAAATACACTATAAGAAGTACCTTAGCATTTGTTCTTTCAATCATCACTTAAAAGACAACATTTCACTTTTTATGTCTGCCTATGTCGTGGTGGACGTTCCTACGATCATGACAGAAGCTTATGCAACAAGCCACAATCGTGGGGCCTATGCCACGATCATGACAGAACCCAAATAACTAGGCCACGATTGTGCCTTACCTTTCTTCCTTCATTTCTCCACAAATTCATATACTTATAAACATAATTTGCCCTCCAATTTTTCCAAAATTCATGCTCTTTTATGTAACTTTATTTCATGCTAATCTAACTACCATAATGGTTACATTAAACCTCACAAAAATATACTCATTTGATTCATTAACCATTCACTTTATACCATTTTATCCTATATCCAACACATCATATACATAGTTCATCATTTTCTACTTCATTTCAAGAACATTATACAAACACCTTTCTTAAGCATAAATTTCACCTTCATTATACCTTAAGTCCCAATCTATTTCATCTACATAACAACTTATAACTCACGTTTTTATACACACAAAAATAGAACATATTTATCCATTCATTCATCAAAATTTCTGCACTCATCATATTTCATTTTCATGATCATTCCTTCTCAACTACCATCATAAAAGCTTCTATTTAACAAACCATGAAAAACAATATGCTACTTACTTCTTTTACTCAAATTTTCTTCAAATCACCATGAAACCCTAGCTTTCTATGTATACACGATCATCAACTTTTAAGGTGGAATAGGTTAGGTCTTTTAGTGATAAGAAGAAGAGATAACAAGGATCTTGAAGTGGCTAGTGTTGAATGATAACAAAGCTTAACGTGGTAAGGGTGAGGATGAGAGAGTTGTGAGATGGAGTGAAGAGAAAATGAACAAGATAAACTTGTATAAACAAAATGAAAGACAACAATAGTTGGTCTTTCAAATGAGTGTCACGGGTGATGAGTGGTGAGTGGCAAGTGTTGTGACACTTGTCACTTGCCACATTTCACCTTATTGTGGTCCCCAATTGGTCTTTTAATAACTAATCCATTTATCTCTCAATTTTCAGTCCATTTGGGCCCAAATTTCTATGACACTTGTCATTAAATTCTAATACCACTTGTTAATTATTTCTACTACCATTTGCCACTTATTTCTATTACCATGAGTTAATTTGTCTTACCACTTGGCATTTTTTCTAGTCCAAAAATACCTATAATTTCATAAATCTCTCAATTTTCACTAAAATTTTTCGAATTAATAATTATCATTCACCAAATCTAAATTCACAGCATTATAATTCACAATTCACATTATGATCATTTTAAATCATTCATACCCTGGAAAATGTCAATTAAGTGCATAAATAGTCTTTGTAATGTGTACAAAAAAAATATGATTCGTGTATGTGTATGATAAAGTTATGCATGAGTATGAAATCCATTTCTTAATTTATCGTAGACTGTTGTCTAGGTCCTAACCTTAGTATGAGAAAATGGAATATTACAACTTCCCCCTTAAGAAATTTTGTCATCAAAATTTTACCTGATTGAACAAATAGGTAGGTGTATTGTCTCCTCATGTTCTCCTCTATTTCCCATGTGGCTTCTTCTCTTGAATGATTTCTCCAGAGGACTTTCACCAATAGAATCACTTGGTTTCTCAACTGCTTATTTTGATATCCCACCATCATGATCGGTTCCTCAATATAACTCAGATTACTTGCAACTTTGATCTCCTGAGTCGGTAACATATGTGTTAGATCAAACTGATATTTCCGGAGCATACTCACATGAAACACATTGTGTATCTGAGTCATTTCATCAGGTAGTGCTAACTTATATGCCAATGGTCCAATTCTCTCTGTAATCTCATACAGATCAATGTATCTAAGGTTAAGCTTACCCTTTTTTACCGAACCTCAGCACTCCTCGCCAAGGTCATACTCTTAAAAACACCATATCTCTAACTCGGTACTCCATGTCCCTTCGGTGCAGATCCACATAACTCTTCTGTCTATCTTGTGCTACTTTTATTCTTCTATGGAATAGTTTCACTTTTATCAACAATATCTTGAATTAGTTTTGGGCCTTCAACAATTCTTAGACCCTTTTCATGCCAATACAAAGACGAACGACACTTTCTGTTGTATAATGCCTCATATGGTACCATTCCGATGCTAGTATGATAATGATTGTTACAAGCAAATTCAATCAGAGCCACATACTAATCCTATGCTCCTTAAAACTCTGAAACACAAGCTCTGAACATATCCTCAACATTCTTAATCGTCCTCTCACTATGTCCGTCTTTCTGAGGATGAAATGTTGTATTGAAGTTCTGCTTTATACCTAAATCTGTTTGTAAATTTCTCCAAAACCTCAAGGTAAATTTAGGATCCTGATCTGATACAGCGGACACTGGAACCCCATTTAATCTTACTACTTCATTCATATACTTTCGGGTTAACTAATGCAATGAGTTATTCTCTCTTACTGATAAGAAATGAGCTGAATTTGCCAATTATCCCACAATAACCCATATAGCTTCATGTTGCCTCAGAGTTCTCGACAAACCCATAATAAAATCCATGGTGATCCTCTTTTATTTGCACTTTGGAATAAGTAATGACTGTAACTTCCCAACCGAAGCCTGATGTTCTGCCTTAATCTATTGGCATGTTAAACGTTTAGCCACATATTCAGCCACTTGCTTCTTCATCCCTGGCCACCAAAAATGTTGTTTCAGCGTATTATACATCTTGGTAGTACCAGAATATATAGCATAGGCTGTTATGCGTGCTTCCTCCAAAATTTTTGTTCTTAATTCATCCATATCAGTTACACGCAATCACTGCTTCAACCACAATGTATCATTTCTCGATTCAAATTCAGAATTTAGATTCATTTTCAACTTCTCAATAAGATTCACTAATTCTGGATCCTTACTTTAAGCTTTTTTTATTTTCTCATGTAACATCAGCCTAAGATTCAATGTAGCTAACAATCTCTCATTCTGCCCTAAATTTAGCTCAACATTTAACGATCTCAAATGCACTAGATTTGGTAGCCTCGTTATCTGAACTTGTGCTATACTGTTGTCCAATTTTCTGCTTAATGCATCAACATTAGCTTTACCAGGATGATACTCTATTGTGCAATCATAATCTTTCAGCAATTCCATCCACCGTCGTTGTCTCATATTTAACTCTTTCTAACTCAACAAATATCTCAAACTTTTATAATCAGTATATATCTTGAATATCTCTCCATATAGATAATGTCTCTAAATTTTCAAAGCAAACACTACAGCAGCAAGTTCTAAATCATGTACTGGGTAATTGAATTCATGAGACCTCAACTGTCACGATGCATATGCAATCACTCTGCCATACTACATCAAAACACATCCTAACCCCTGGTGTGAAGCATCACTATATACCACATAACCTCCAAATCTAGAAGGAATAGTTAACACCGATGCCATAGTTGACCGATGTTTTAATTCCTAAAAATTTCTTTGGCATTCATCATTCCATCTAAATGGTACGTTCTTCCTCAGAAGCTTAGTCAAAGGGGCTGAAATCAATGAGAACCCCTCTACAAATCTACTGTAGTATCTAGCTAATCTAAGAAAACTCCAAATCTCAGATACATTTCTCAGAGCTTCCCATTTCATTACTGCTTCTACTTTCTTGGGATCAACTGATATGCCCTATCCAGATACTATGTGACCCAAGAATACCAATTGGTGAAGACAAAATTCACACTTACCGAACTTGTCGTACAATTTCTTCTCTCTCATTATCTGTAGGACTAACCTCAAATACTCTGAATGTTCTATTTTGCTCTTCGAATACACCAAAATGTCATCGATGAACACAATCATAAATTAATCTAGGTAGGGTTGAAATACCTTATTCATCAAGGCCATAAAAATAGTTGGAGTAATTGTCAACCCAAACGACATCAACGGTATCATCAAAAACTCAAAATGCCCATACCTGCTCTTGAATGCACTCTATGGTACATCAGCCTCTACTATCTTCAACTGATAGTATCCTGATCTCAAGTATAACTTAGTAAATACCTAAGCTCCTTGCAACTGATCAAGTGGGTCATTAATCCTCGACAACAGATACTTGTTCTTTACTGTCACCCGATTCAATTGCCTATAATCGATACACAATCTCATAGTTCCATCTTTCCTCTTCACAAATAAAACTAGAGCTCCCCAAGGTGACATACTTGGTCTAATAAAGCCAACAACCCCTGTAATTGAGCCTCAAGTTCCTTTAGTTCCATAGGTGCCATCCTATATGAAGGAATAGAAATAGGAGCAGTACCTGGAACTAGATTGATAGAAAATTCTATCTCCCTATCTGGGGGTAAAATAGATAATTTCGTAGGAAACACATCCACGAAATCCCTAACAACTGGAATATCCTGTAGTGTCTGCTCAGTATGAGTATCAACTATATAGGCTAAATAAGCCTTCCATCCTTCTCGAATCAATCTAAAAACACTCATTGATGATATCAATCTGGCTGGCACTATTTGACTATCACCTCGAAGGATTACTCTCAGCTGATTAGGAGATTCAAAAATTACCTCCTTAGTATAGCAGTTCATTACAGCCCTATGAGCAGTGAGCCAATCCATACCAAGCATGAGGTCTATCTCACTTAACTGTAATACAATCAGATCACCTTTTATCTCTGCCCAATCAACTCGAATCATACACTCATTACATACTTCTCTTATCAGTGTAGTACTACTTATCAGTATACTCACCTCTAATCTACAATTCAACATCTCCCTATCATAATACAATTTAGATGCCAAATGTAAGAATGTGTAGATCCTAAATCTACCAATGCAAATGCTTCAAAATTAAAGACATTTAACACACTTGCTAACACTTCTGGGAAATTCTGAGCCTCCTATCTGGTGATGGCATAAATTATGGCCTGAGACTACGATTGATTGCTCCACATCTCAGTCCTAATAGTAGGACTAGCTGAACTCACTATGCCTCCACCTCTTCCTCTCTGTCCAGATCCGCTAGCTCCACTTTATTAGACAGTTGTCTCAGTTACTAATCCTCCCCTGGTTTTAGACTGTGCTCTGAAAATTGTGGGACAGTCTCTCATCTGATGTTCAAAGGAGCCACAATGAAGGCAGGCTCCTGATAACTTCCAATATTCTACATTATACTTCTTACCATAGTGTTCACAGTTAGGCATTTGCCCAGATATTGTACCTCTAAAACTTCTAGTTTGTACAAAACTTCCTTTCGATCTAAACCCCAACTGTCTCGATCTAGTCAGTGGTCAAAAAGATCTATTCTGGTGCTTACTAAACCTGCTGCCAGAATTAACCTAAGACTCAACTTGTCTCTTCATTTCGAATTCTTGTCTGTAATCCCCTTCTTCATCTTTCAACAACTATTTAATTCGAATCAAGGCAACTCTTAGCTTAGAAAAACTGCTCAGATTTGTAATGGCTAGCCTTGTCCTTATCTCCATTATCAGCCCATATTCAAACCGTCTACACTTTTCCTCCACAGTAGGAATCAATACAGTAGCATATGCCATTAACTCATTGAATCGTATCTCATACTCAGCCACTGTGAGACTGCCTTGCTTTAGATCTAGGAACTCTTTCATCTTCCTATCTAAGTATATCTTTGGCATGTAATTCTCTTTGAAGACTCTCAGGAAGACTTCCCACTTTAAGTTACAAGGCGGGGTGGTACTACTTAGAATAGTTTTCCACCATTGATAAACTGGACCTTGTAGTAGTGAGACTGTGTAGTCAAACTTCTCATCACATTCACAGTCCATCTGATCAAAAATTGTTTCTATCCTCTCTAACCATCTTTCTGCCTCAGCAGGGTCTGTATTTCTGTAAAAGTCCACAACTCCGTCTTCCTAAGATTATCATACCTCCTTTCTCTCCTCTCACGGATTCTCATAGGCATTTAATCAGATCGAGGTACTGGAGACTCTCTATTGGCTCCTACAGACTCTAGGTCAGCTAATTACTTGATCACCTATAGCGGATGACCTATAATAAACAATAATATTGATTACTATACAAATCTCTCACTATTACCATGTCTATATGTCTATATCTATCTCTATGGTTGCCAAACCATGCTCTGATACCAAAACCTATAATATACCATTTTCACGAAGCATGCATCGGAACATTCGTTGGACATTCGGGAACATACCTAAGATAGCGGCATATTAGAGTAGTCACATTCACTTAATACGGCATCATATATATAACACGAAAACTCAAAATATCAACTCCTCATTCCATTTGTAAAACATAGTTACACTGTAGCATTACAATTTAATATTACACTCATAATTCATATATCAGTATCAAAAACATACGAGAGTTTAACACTCTTTACAACATTCTACATGGATGAGGAACTATACAAAAGATTCTAACTAAACTCCTCAATCTCAACTGACTGACCTTTAAGCCATTTCTTGAATCTAAAAATGCAGTATTAGACTTCCTCTAGAAAGTCGTAGAAGTTAAGTCTCCTCTCTTGTACCTAAAAGTCAACCTTGAAATAATAATGAATTTTGCAAACTCAGTGAGTGAATCATCATCGATGTACTCACTTATATCAAACCACAATGATAATTCACAATTTAATTTACAATCAAATCACATCATATGTATTGAATATCACATAACATTTCATTTTAGAACAATTTATTTCAAACATTTAGATCATACATATCAATTTGTATATGCAATACACATGTGACTCACTTTCATTGTTACTTTATTGTGACCGAGTGCCTTTTTAACTATGTCATATCCGTTGTAGATACTGGGCTTATTTTACTAGTGAGCCTGTGACTCTTTATACATATTTTCTGAGCTTTAAGCTCTTTTTTACTGGCCACTCCGGTTATAACTTCCTTTATCTGGTCATGCATTTCAATGTAATGATATGCATCATTTCACATTATATGCAATCATTCACTTTCATTAGTCACATACAGTCACTTTCACATCTTCATCGAACCTTAATCCAGCATTCAACATATTTGTTGAGTACACTTATTTCTTTCAGATTCACATACAATCAGAACACTCCCAATACATTCCCGATTATTGAACTCCTCAAACTATTAATGTCCAAAATTTTTGCATTCATATCAATAACAGTTCAATAATTGAAATTTAAGCAAATACAATCATTTCTAGTGAGAAACATTTAGGTTACTCATAGTACACTCTAGATAGTTATTGCCTTGATGTACCGACAATGTTTGGATGTTGTCGCTCTATTTGCACTTCTAAATCATACAATACACACATTTATACACATTACTAAGTTGCTTAATCACATAAGTATTCAATCATAGACATATATATGTGTATTATGTATAATACATGCTCAATGACATTCCTGCATATGTATCCTCAATTATAAATCTTAATCATTCTTACCTTAAAACTCATATATGTCTAATTTTAACTTAGGTTTACACCTCAATTATACATGATTATTCTAAGTTCATCAATCAATCATTCACTAATGTTATTCTAGCATTATAAGATCATATAATATCTAAATTCTCATTCGTCTTTACTTAATACACATCATTCATCTCCTTTGAATCACATTAGCATTCATAAGATCACTTTCATTCCTATAACATCTCTGATTTTTTCCATGTTTTTTATACATTTATATCATCAATCTATTCCTTAGTTATAAAGTCAATTATCACCCTAAACATATCAAAATTTAATCACTTAGTCCATCATCAAACTAGGTCCAATTCAAGTTTCATTCAATTCTAAATACACTATAGGAAGTACCTTAGCATTTGTTGTTTCAATCAATACTTAAAAGACAACATTTCACTTTTTATGCCTGCCCATGATCGTAGTGGACCTTCCCATGATCGTGACAGAAGCTTATGTAATAGGCCACGATCGTGGGGACTATGCCATGATTGTACACTAAAGGCCATGATCGTGCACTGAAGGCCACGATCTTGCCTTGCCTTTCTTCCTTCATTTCTCCACGAATTCAAATACTTATAAACATCATTTACCCTTCAAGTCTTTTAGAATTCATGCTCTTTTATGCAAGTTTATTTCATTCTAATATAACTTCCATATTGGTTACATTAAACCTCACAAAAATATACTCATTTGATTCATTAACCATTCACTTTATACCATTTCATCCTATATCCAACACATCATATACATAGTTCATCATTTTCTACTTCATTTTAAGAACATTACACAAACACATTTCTTAAGCATAAATTTCACCTTCATTATACCTTAAATCCCAATCTATTTCATCTACATAACAACTTATAACTCATGTTTTTATACACCCCAAAAACATAACATATTTATCCATTCATTCATCAAAATTTCTGCACTCATCATATTTCATTTTCATGGTCATTCCTTCTCAACTTCCATCATAAAAGCTTCAATTTAACAAACCATGAAGAACAATATGCTACTTACTTGTTTTACTCAAAGCTTCTTCAAATCACCATGAAAACCTAGCTTTCTATGTATACACGATCATCAACTTTTAAGGTGGAATAGGTTGGTCTTTTAGTGGCAATAAGAAGAGATTTCAAGGATCATGAAATTGCTAGTGTTGAATGACAACAAAGCTCAATATGGTGAGGGTGAGGATGAGAGAGTTGTGAGATGGAGTGAAGATAAAATGAAGAAGATAAACTTGTATAAACAAAATGAAAGACAACGAAAGTTGATCTTTCAAATAAGAGTGTCGTGGGTGATGAGTGGTGAGTGGCAAGTGTTGTGACACTTGTCACTTACCACATGTCACCTTATTATGGTCCCCAATTGGTCTTTTAATAACTAGTCCATTTATCTCTCAATTTCCAGTCCATTTGTCACCCAATTTTCTATGACACTTATCATTAAATTCTAATGCCACTTATTAATTATTTTTACTACCATTTGTCAATTATTTCTATTACCATGAGTTAATTTGTCTTGCCACTTGGTATTTTTCCTAGCCCAAAAATACTATAACTTCATAAATCTCTCAATTTTCACCAAAAAATTTCGAATTAGTAATTATCATTTACCAAATCGAAATTCACAACATAATAATTCACAATTCACATTCCAATCATTTTAAACCATTCATACCTTGGAAAATGTCAATTGAGTGCATAAACAGTCTTTGTTATGTGTATAAAAAAATCATAATTTGCATGTGTGTATGATAAAGTTATGCATGAGTATGAAATGTATTTCCTAATTTCTCAATACTATTTCTCATATACAATTGTCTAAGGTCATAACCCTTTGTATAGGAAAACAGGATATTACATAGATGATCATCAATTTAGACCCTATCCTGAAGAACCTCAAGTGGAGGAAGCGCACGTGACACCTGAAGATCATAACTTTGTCACGTGATAAGGAAAACAAGGTTTCGAGCCAGTGACAATAAACAAAGGTACTTCTTGAGAGGCAACCTAGGGGAAGTTAATTTCTTTTCCTTTACATTTTGGCATTTCTTTCCTATATGCATGTGTGTTTTTAAGTTTGTTTATTCTTACTTGTTTTTAAGTTTTGAACAAAATGAGAGAGAGAATACAATAAACAAACAAACATTTTTTTCATTTTTATATTGCTTTTAGGATTATATAATCATGATTAGAGTGTGAATTGACTAGAAGAATCCATGGCGACTTTAGCATATACTTCTACTTTTGTGATTGGTCAATGTGCATTATCTTTAGAAGAGTATTGATTAGTGGTAGACACAAGCCGTTGAGATTTTGAGCTTGTATTGATTAACACATTCATATCAGTCTCATTGTCTTTTGTTTAAGTGTGACATTCATGGCATGTACATCCAGACTTTGTTTTGATTTTCTATTCAAGACCAAATTTTTATCACATGCATTAACATGAAAATGATATAGGCATTATTTCTTTTTATAAACTACATTATCCAAATAGCCTACCCCTTGATATGATTTTCCTTTTTAATAAGCCCCCTTGAGCTTTATTAGCTTTTCTTTTTGTGCTAACCACATTACATACTTTAAATCTCACCAAATTTCCAACCTAAGCCTTAAAGCTAATGGAGCAATTATTGATTGTTGATGATTGTGGATGTACAAAAGTATAAGTGTGGAGGGTGTCTATATGTGTGGGAAGATTATAATTGTTAGATTTTATGTCTTATCAATGAAATTCCTATGTTGATGTAGCTTCTTTCAATTTTTATATGAAAAGAAAAAAATTATAAAGAAAAGGAAAAGAACAGAAAAGAAAAAGAAAAAGAAAAGAAAGAAAAATGTTTGAATAAAAATATCAAGGAGTAAATACAATTGTTTCGAAAAATTGTGCATGATTGGCTTCTCCTCCTAAAGTTGTATTGAATGGGTGATTTTCTTATAATGCATATGAGGTAGATGTAGCTTTGAAGAATCGCTCCTTTTAGTTTCAATGTATTGTCATCAATTGTAAGAATGATTCCTTCTAGTTGGTTCTGCTTCATGTGGTTTGTGATATGAAAGTTTAAATTTAAGCTAGGAAAAATAGTTTTTGCATTCATCATAGTTGATGTACATAATTGTGAGTGAATGTTAGTTTTTACACTTGATGTTGCATAAGTGTTACTTTTGATTCACTAGCTTTGATGGCTTTTACACTATATTTCCCAAATACATCTTACCTTACCCTTACCTACATTACAACCTTACAAGTCCTTTGATTTATGATTATGCATGTGAATCCTAATGGTTAAGAAATGAAATGTTATGCAAAGTTGTGGAATGTTATGATTATGAATGGTATTTGAGTGTACCTATAAATATATCTTATTTAAACACGTTTTCCAAGTCTACCTATAGATTGCCCAATTTCTAAAGATGATGAATGTCGATTGATCATGAGTAAAAGCGTTGTATGTTGAATTCTTTCTATGGTTTTTGAAAGTTATTCACTTTTTCTTATGATTGTATATTCTTGGGAAATATGGGAAATAAGTAAATATTTTGGGTCTGTGATTTTAGTTTAGATGTTTTACCCGATAAAGGTCAAAAGCTAAGTATGTGGGAAATTGAGGTATGCTTAATTGTTGATACATTAATCCATTACACTTAGTGATTAATGCTTTACAACACTTAAGACACTCACTTTAGTTCATATATAGTTTTAGGTACGATTCGAAAGCAATAAAGCTAAAGTAAGTCGAAAGCAATATATTTGAGTCGTTTTCTGAAGATTCACACTCACTTGTCTTCATGGAGCAAGAAAAAGAAGATTAAAAGCAAGAGAAGACAAGAAATGCTAAGAAAGATGAGATATATATTGAAAACATGAAAAAGAGGAGTGTAGAATATAGCTCACGGCCATGCATGGAAGTGTCATAGGCATAAGACATCTCTCACGCCTATGACACACCATGCATAGGCGTGATGGGTGTGAGAGATGTCTCACATTGATGACACTTCCATGCATGGCCCTCTCATGCCCATGCAAGGTGTCTCACGGTTATGAGACACCTCTCACAGTCGTGAGCCAACCACTCATCTCTGTGGTCTTACATTTTAGTATAAAAAGAACATATTGCGACTGCAAATGTTATGTTTTTGTTTGGGACAAGCATTTTAGGGTGTGAGCTCATAGTTTTGAAGAAGAAAAGGGGCAAAGCTCCATTCCTTTGGAGACCCATGGAGGGCTAGCTTCTTGACGTCGATTCGGAGGTGATATCGACACCAAAAAACCCAGTTAAGCATTTCTCTCATTGTTTGTTGTTCATTCTCTTAGGGATTGATTATTTTTAATGTTTGGGTGTTGTGCAAGAATGATTGAATGTTTTATTTGATTTTTTTTGTAAAAACCCATTGCTAAAATCTTCAATATAATATGTAATTGTTATGTTGAACTTTGTTTGTGGCAACTAATAGTTTCGAATTATTATGGATAACATAATCTATGTTAAATAACCCGAGCTTATGCGATTATTGGTTTGATTAATCTATTTTCTTAATTCATAATGCGACTGTCCAATTAAATCTAAAAAAGTTTGTTCTAGGTTGTTCGATAACTAGGTTTAATTAACGAGCTCTTTTTAATTAAACAAGACCTAGGGGAAAACCAGGGTAATAGAGCTTATTGTTAACTTACGATTAATAGTTGCTAGGAGAGGTATAAGAACAACAATTCAATAAAATATGTTCAACCGTGTGTAGGTCGAGATTGAACCGATGACTGGGTCCCTAATGAATTCATGACTTTCATCATTTTTAGGTTGTTTGATTTAATTTGCTTTTATTAGTTTAGTTTCATTTTATTTTCTTATTTGAAAACAACCCCCCTATAAAATTCTTTTCATTTCCAAAGCTTTACATGCACTCTCTATGGGATTGACCTAGACTCAACACTGGTATAGTTATAGGTCTAGTTATTTTGAATAGTGTTACGACGTGCTACGTCAAGTTTTATGGCAGATTTAACCATCAAGATCCTAACAACAGAAACATCTCATCTAACACTCCTTACACATACATAAGATCCCTAACTATACTACACTGACTAATATCTTTAGAAGAAGGAAATTTAGAATGCTTACCTTTGAATTTCCTAAGCATGGCTTTTGTTTTCCCTTTGGTTGCTATCAAAGTTGTTTAACTGGTATTTTTTAAGATTTTCCTCCTCAACAATACAACGAGTAATTAATAAATTTATATCCTAAGCCTCATAATAAAACTATATATAGTAACTAAAATACCAAATTTTAAAGGAAGAGTATTTAGAGCTTGGTGTACTATGCATGCAAGCATCAAAAATAAAAATAATAAAAACATTTAACTTACTATAAAGGTAGACCATCCTAATGATGTATTTCCTTGCTCCCCCTATTTTAGTGTATTTTATAAAATACAAATCTTTTAGTATGGTACATTATTTTAGCATTTAAAGATACCCTGTACCATTAAGATATATTGTTAAGGAAGTCTCTGGCCACATTGGACTTAGCAGATGGTTTAGCATGGATTTCTTTTGTAACACCCCACTCCCGCCGGACCGAACCCGATATCGACAGTGATATCCGAATCCGTGCCCCGCAAGGGTGGCATGTCACATCACTTCACTAAACAAAAGTCGGTATAAATTTTTTTTGAATACTCTTATCAATGATCATTACTTTGGACC
>JAOQMS010000006.1:3468884-3511018 GCA_027563885.1 Erythroxylum longipes | reverse complement strand
CCATGGAAAGTGGAAGATAATGGTTTTGGATTTTGTGGGAGATGAGGACCAAAATACCGAAACCTATCCCTCTTCTTTTAGAACACCTCTGTCGATTCTCTCTACATTGGTGTTTTTTTTTTCTCTCTTCTTTTCCCAGAATTCGCACACGCCCCTCACGTATTCTTCTTTCTCTGCCCAGACGTCGCACAGACCATGCCAGACCACGCACTACTGTCTTCTATTCCAAAACAACGCCTCCCCAAACGACAAAACCTAGCTACGTTCCTCTTCGAAAACACGCCTTCTGCGTGTTATTCTCCTCTTTTTCCTGTGCACTGCGTTTAATCTTGGCTTATGTCTCTATGCTGTGTGTTTTGTCCCTTGCTCCCAGCGTTTTTGCTCTCTTCTCCAACTTGCGTCGTTTTGCTCTCTTCTAGCTCACCATGCACTGACGTTTTGTATCAACATGCGTGGGTTGCGCTTTGGGTCTGCTCCTCTCCACTTCTGATGTCATTTTTCTCCTTGTTTTTTCCAGACCACGCATGAACCTCTCATGTCTCTTCCACGTTGTCGCTTTGGTCTCTTCTTCAATGTCCCATGCTGTTGTCTCCACGTTGTCGTTTTGCCTTATGTGATGCTTGGACTTTTGCTTCTCTTCTCCAGCTGTTTTACTTTTTGGTCCCAACGGCAGTGTCTTGCTCCTTACGTCTTCAGCGTTTTTGGTTCCTTTACTGCTTGGTCTTTTATCTCACTATGTTATGTCGTTTTGTAGCCTTTTATTTCAACTGACTTTTAATGCTTTAGGCTCTCATTTTTGTATCTTTGAATTTTAATTTCTCTCAAATATCTTACAATAAAAATTATAAATAATGTAGAATCAATTATCCTAAAATTATTTAATCACAATTAAACTAAATTATGACAATTTTATCCTTATAAACACAAATTAAATGTAAGATACAATAATTTAAATAATAATCAAATAATATAATAAAGATTAATTATGGTAAAAAAATTTATTCAAATGATATAAAAATATATATAAATAAATGAGTTTGTCAGGTAATGGCCCTAATAGCGTAAGAGTATTCCTCAGGGCATGTAGCAGTTTAACGAAGACAATAGATTTTGTGTTAATCATGAAAAATCAAGAAGTGATTTTTTTATTATTAAAAATTAATAAGTTATCCTTCTGGTTGGCTAAAGTGCAGATGAGGATGAGGCAAGCCAAGTGACAGTGTGGTCGAGGCCAACCCAGCTAGAATCCAAGACAAGGTCCTATATCAATCGATAATTAGGAGCAGCCATCAATAATAGTCAGTCAAAGCAACGTACTATATAGGTTTATTAATAGATCAATTTCAGTGACTACTAAACCTTTTGGATTGACCCAATAATACTACGGAGAAGCTTTCTAGTATGCTTTGAGACCAAATCGCCTATTCTCATTATTCTTCTGTGTCTACTTTATTTAATGAAAATATATTACTTGAGAAAGGGGAACAAATTATTTGAAAAAAGAAGATATGTTCCATAAGTTCTATAAAACCCCAACTTGGATACTTGACAATGGAGCATCTAATCATACGACGAGACAATTGGAAGTATTATATAACATTGAGGATACAGCGGTTATACATGTTGTCTTGCCTAATGGGACAAGAATGATGACAAAAAAGATTGGTCGAGTCATTTTAAACCATGGACTAATCTTTAATGATTTTATATATGTCCCTAATTTATATTTCAATTTGATTTATATATATGTGTGTTTGTGTGTGAACTGATAGATGAGTTAAATAGCAGCATTTATTAACAAGCCTTGTATACAGGACTATACCTTAAGGAACCAGATTGAAGTGGCTGAACTACGAGGGAGGTCTATTGCTATAAGCCTACAAATTTACTCAAAGCAATAAAGACAAATAGTGTAAACTCCTTCATAATGTGGCTTTGACGGATGAGATTCTAGTCAAATTAGAGTTTACAACTTATTGCAGGAATTAGCAGTATCAAGTCAGAAAATAAAGGGGCTTGTGATACTTGTTATTGAGTGAAACAGACGTGCTCTTTTCTTGTTAGTAATAATATCCTACAACATGAAAGCTTCATATGTACTCCTTATCCTTTAGTTAATAATATAAAATTTGATAAATTTTCTTGTATGCATTGGTTATTATTGACAACAATAATATCATAAGTAGAACCTAAAGATTATTTTGAGTTGACAAAGAGAACACAATGGTGTGACGTCTTGCCAAGGGATGCTACGTCTTAGAAGCTAGTAAGACTTGGAAGATGGAGAGTCTTCTACCTGAGAAAGAGACTTACTAATTGCAAATGGGTCTACAAAGCAAAATACAATTTAGATAGAATATTGGAGCACTACAAGGTTAGACTTATAGCGAAGAGATTCACTCAAATTGAAGGCTTGGATTCTTATGAGCCTTTTTCACAAGTTGCAAACTTCATCTGTACAATGATGGCAGCTACTAGTGGGTTGATTTGATTAAAGTCCTTATTACTAATCCTTGATGGTGGTGGTTCATCACGGACTAATGAAGTTATATTGCAATGATCAATTTGCTACTCGCAATGACTGGTATTTCATGACCTAACTAACCACATCAAAACTTAACTACTATATGAAACAACTCTAAGCTAAGAATATTGTCACAAACCATTTACGACCACAATTTCAAATGGCAAGTATTTTCATCAAGGCTCCCACTTTACACTCATAATAGTTTTTGTTTCTTAAGTTCGACATTTAGTATCTTTATGTTCCAACTCGATAAAGAGTATTATAAAGTAAACATTTACTGCATATTTAATTAAAGACAATTACGATTAAAGATAAATGTATAGTTACTAATTAGCATTTTACCTTAGTTAAAATTTCTAGAGTTAAGTTATTTACTATATATAGCCATATTTCTTTCAGGCTCAACACATCTCTCCCCGTACATATATAAATTGTTGCATCCAAAAATTGTTATTCACAAAGCCTGCTACCTCCAGCAATGCTTAACATACATTAGATCTCTTCTGGAAGCAGGGCGTGGGCGTGTATAATGGGATTCAATGTAAATGTCTCTTAGACCACCAAAAAATTTCAGTCACTCCAAGACTGAAGCACCTACAGTCCTCGAGAATAACCAACCTGCAATATGGCAGTAGAATTACACCATCAAGAAACGGTACTTGTTGCCTAGATGAAAGAAAAGAGTCAGTATCTCCTAGACTTGGAAAAGTTCACTAAGCTAGAGTCTCCTTTTCAATCAAACTGTTTGAGATCCACAACACAGGCAATTCAATCCCAACTCAAGCTCTGGAAGCCACCCAGAGAGCTTTTCTATCTTGATTAAATTACAACTTACACTATTCAGTTCCATGTAAACTTTTCAACCCAATTCTGTAGCAATACTCTTTTAAGTTTATGAAGGTCCAAATTCTCCAAAGCTCCTGAAACATTACCTGTATTGTTCCAGGGTATGCACAACGAGACACCTTTGTCCCCACATTCAGAGGGTTAAAGCAGAAGTGTCACTGGAGAGTGGACGAGTTCAAAAATCAATGAGAGGAGGTGGCAATTTCCAGAAGTTCCACGAATTAAAAGCCTCCTGCTGCAAGTGGGATAAAGGAAAACCAAAAGATTAGAGACCGTGGAAGACTTAACTGTATCAGGAAATTGAGGAATAACTTATGCAGACAAGGTTTGGAATTGTAAAAATTTATTGTTTAAATGACATACGCAAAATGTCACCCAACTAAACAACGCCGGGGTAAAAACAGATAAGAGAATATCGATTACCGATTTGAAGAGAAATATGGCAAAGTGTACCCCAACCCATTGGAACTTTACTCAAGTAAAAACTTTCACAGGAAAAAGAAAAAGGAGAAATAAGCCTCACTGATACAAAATCAAATATTCATTTCTAGGCATGGTATGCAGCATAGTTCCATTATTAGTACAAGCATAAAACAAAACCTGCTCAGATGATGTTGCAGGTGGAAACATGTCATGCACAAGAGTATGAAGGGAAGTATATGATTTTTTGTCAACACGGCGCTGTACTGCCACCTCACCCTGCAAACAAAAGCCACTAGGACATTTCAATACCATAGTAAATTACAAACTTCCTGTTACTTCTTTCATGCACGGAGGTGTTAAGGAGTACCTTTGGATTAATGATGAAGATTTTTCCCCTTGGGATCCCAACCTTGAGGTAGCTAATCTCATCTGTGTCTCTATTCCCAAAACCAGCGTAAAAAGGGTTGCAATCAGAAGGGAATAATGCTTTGATGTCCTGTAATTGAAAGAATGAGAAGCATAAAGCCTTGCCACTTCAAGAATATGAGAGGAACAATCTTTCAGGACTTGTAAATTATGCTTCATTTAGGTTAGACCTGTCCGGGATTTAATTTAGCTTCCTGACAAACTTACTCCTAAATGCTGTAAGGAAACAAAGTACAAAAGCTCTTTGACAAACCCAAGCATTTCTGGAGTAAGTTAACAAGGTAAATAAACGCACTTTGTAGTTGTAACTTTTAGCATGAAGTTAAAACTAAAATTTTAATGTTATGATTATTAAAAATGAATCACCTGACTTGTGCAACTGCAGTTGCATGGTTCATTGTAATAGTCTACTACTGAAAGTCTATGCTCTTCTCACTTTGAATTTGCTCACAAGAAAATAAGGGAGGACTTTTCAAAAGCACAGGAGTCATCACAATCACTGTTATGCTCTTTAATCCAAACTTGCAAAGAGTTTACATGTTCTAATAAAAAATATTGGTGTGACAATGATTATAAGACATTGTACGCATTAAATTAGTGAACACAATATATTAATAGGTGAAGATCAACCTCAATATAGAAAACTGACCTCTAAGCATGAAATCTTGAATTCGTGAGGAGCTCTTCTAATAACTGTTGAAGAATAAAAATTGATTAGTTGAACAGATATTGAGAAAAAGAATCCTCCCAGAAAATTTGACGTTAACAAAATTTCTCAAGGAAGCATTTCTTTTGTCAAGATTATTACATTAGTTGAAAGATATTGCCTCACTAATTTGTAGATCAGCGCTTGATGTGTGTGTTACCTTCACGAAATAGAGAAGGAAAAAGTCCATCAGGAGATATAACAATAGGACCGTCTGGTAAAGCCTTTCCATCCTGTAAATCCGAAATCATTATTGACTGAGAAAACAATTCAGTCTTTGCATCCAAGATTCTTGCAAACTCAAGTTGAATTCACCTGCTTAAGGTTGACAAGGAACTGTCTTGTATGATACGCTTGAGAAATTGCACGTGCACTTAGAAAAAGCAATTCATAGCCATTTTCCTGCATTTCATAAAAATCATTTTGGTTTTAAATGAGATAAATATTATCCTAACAAGTCAATGACCGTATGAGAGCCTTAGATTCATGCTATTCAGCTCCCTACTTAGGAGAATTAAATTAACATTCTGCAATGACACCTAAAACACAGATACCAAGTGACATAAACAATTTACCAATTAAAAAGCAAGATGCCAGACACATTCCAAAGACATAAGATGGAATGTCTCAAACCTTTATAGCTGAAAATAAATGCGCAACACCTGTTTGCGACCAATCTAGACCAACCAAAGGCATGAATTGACCTAGAACATCAGATCTGTAACAAGAATGCAATGCAGGAGGTTCAGTATGTCTCACAGGAACTCCAGCTTTTCAACAAAATAAAAACTTGATGAAAATCTAGAAAAATTCATCCATAAACAAAATGAGAAGTACTGAGAAATTCACAGTTCTGACATCTACAAAATTAAAGAGAAAACATTACTTAATCTTAATGCGTTGGACAAATTCATATTAGAGAAGTAATTAAGGGCAACAAATTCGGACTGACAGAAAAATGAGATAGCTAAGTGGAAGTCTAGGAACCGACCATACATGTATGAAACACACAGAGGATGGGCAGTTAGAAATCTAGATCAACTATTTCCTTCATTTTTTGCTATCAGTAAACTAGCCTTTTTTTAATCTAAAATTTGAACACTTCTACTGATACATTGATTGATAAAGATCATTCATAATAAACCATAAGTCCACTTCAAATAGTAATCTCTTTCTCTGTTAATGTTTTGAATTTCCACTTTCTTTTTTTCTGCATTTTACTCTCATCTATCCTAAAGATTAAAACATTAAGGTCCATTCCTGTGATGTTGCAACCACTTAATTATTTCATGTGATGATGAATGCAGTAGAAAGGAATGAAGAATTCCCTATCTCAGCAACCAGATGATCTGGGTTTCACCTCGAGTTTTGATTAGACATATGTGATTAACCTTTCAATTCAAGAACAAACGATAAGTACTTATTGACGGCGTGCATAGGTTTATTCAGGTTGGAGTATTGGTGTGCATGACTAATCTCAAAACGATAAATATGTGAGAAGCAAAATTGAACCATAAAAATATCAATATTCATGTTAATCAGATGGAACTCAAAAGACAAACAAAGTCTCTAGGAATAGAGAAATACACTAGCTCTTACTTTGTAATTGTACCATCAACATCCGAGATCACTATTCGAGTGTTCCATTTCCATAAATATATCCTAGCCTGAACCTGTTAAGCAGAATATGACTAAGTTTCACCAAAAAGAAAAATACAAAACAAATTTGCGAGGAGAATAGAATCATAAGCAGAAGCAGAAGCAGTAAAAACTTAAAAATAAATGAATGGGAGTAGGTCCTAAATGCAAGAAAGAATAACCTTCTGCTGCCCCCACATTGAAGTTGAGAATGTGAAGGTAACTGAATTACTCCCCCATTGCAGATTCAAGGATGCCAGCTGTTCAGATGTTGGAGTTTTTGCTTTCACCATCCTTCTTTTGCGGTTGGAATTAGGCATATTAGTATCTCTCTCCAAATTAATGTTGCTCTCTGATGCTTTCTCAGAAGTAGAACTTTGGGAATCACCCACAGCTGGCTGCATGATCTTCCTGGATCTTGACTTCTTGAGAGAGAAGGGCCAAAGTTTCCAACTTACATTGGAAACAACAATCGGTTTTGATGGATCCCCTGCAAAATACTCCTAATCGTGATCATCATGACATAGGCCATCCTTTTTGTTTCAAATTTGTTTTATTTGCTACTTGCCAAAATTCATAGAACAATATCAGCAGCCTATCCAATGGCAAGTAATAGCCATGGATGCTGAGAACAACCCTGTAGTTCTCTATAATTTTGGAACTTGAGAAGCTAATTTATTATGTATGGCATCTCAGCATCTAATGCTTGAGAGAGGCACGATGTCTTCAGAAACAGACATCTACGCGTAAAGAAGAGTGGCCTGAAAATCTACATTTGTTGCTAGAAAGAAGTATTAAATGCCTTAATGCTCATTAAATATAGTCAATAAACCTTAGAAATACTATCATTTCTCCGTGAAAGGGAAAATAAATTCCTATAATATTTTAATTCTACATTTGTTACAATAAAAATTGTTATTGGTACTAACCATGAGAACCAATGGCTCCATTAACAATGAAATTAAAACTAAACCAAAGTGCTCAAAAGGACGTCAAATCTATTGACTACTTAAAAGAAAACAGAGAGAGAAAGAGAGAGAGAGAAGGAAAGAGCAAAAAAACGTATCAAAGTTCTCTTACCAACAGGAGTGTGGACACCATTTTCAAGACCTCCTAAGATGTGAATACCATCTTTGTTAGAATGCTCACGTGGTGATTGGTTTTCTTTTTCTGAATCTGAATTCATATTTGCCTCATTTGTGCCATGACCTGTCCACTCCAATGAGTTGGAATTGGAGTCTAGTGAATGACTTAGAGGACAAACGAGATAATCCTTATCCAGCACTTGAGTAGGAGACCACAAATTAGGTAATGATTTTGCTGGCCAGCCAACTTCTGTAACAGTAAAGTCATGAACTTCAGGAATAGCAACGGGACTTGATGCTGAATATGAACTTTCTATCAAGCTTTCCAGACCATCTGATTGATTTTCTGTCAATGAACAGGCCTCATCGTTTATCCTCCCTGATCCTTTTATTTCTTCATAGCCTTCCAGACAAAAAGGAGTAGAATTGTCTGGTAAATTAGGTTGACAATGCATCTCCATGACTTCAAGTTCATCAAGATCACTAAAAAGGAATTGTTCTTCCACTGAACTTTGGAGTGATAGAGTACATACATCTTGCGTCGGGACAGAGTCTGAATCACCAATAATCTCCTTATGCAGATCACCAGATGGATTGGAAAAGCTGTCTACGGTGCAGATATTCCTCGAATCAACTTCATTAAGCGAGTCATGATTGACACTGATAATTTGAGTGATTGTTAGTGCAACGCCAGGTTTCAGTGCACAAGAAGAGCATGAGCTTGTTCTTTGAGAACAGTGATCAAAAGCATCAACTTGTTCCATATCCAATTCAATAGTTTCTGATTGCTGATGGAAAACATTCAATACTATAGGGTCAAATATTTGAGGAATTAAAGTGAATATCAATTGAAGGAGTAAATTAATTTGATGTCGAGGTGCTAAGAAAAGAGGAACTATGTAAATGGCCACAGTTTTGGAACTCAACTCATCAAACAACAATGTCATGTGTGCTAGGTTTGGACCCACCCGATTTCCAGCCAACAGTGATTGATTGACAAATCAGAATGCCAGCAGGCTCAGGTTAAGCTTGCGTAATGGACCACAACTATATCAGCCACCAAGTTTGGGGGTAGATGTCAAAATTATGTGAATTTTTTCTGTAATAAAGTTAACTAGGGTGCAGTTCTAATGAAAGACAAAATAAAAGAACAGAAGAATTGCAGCCACCGCACACAACAAACTTAAAAAGATTTGTCAAACTGCTTAACTAGCTTTATCCCCTTTCCCTGATATTTTAAGAGATAAGGACTTACTGTCATGTAGAATTTGCCAAGACAAACCCAAACTGAATATTAATATCCATGTTGCCTTACTAAGAACTCTCAATTGGGACAAGAGATGTTCTAGATGTGAGTTCCCATATTTGAACCTTAAATTGCTAACAAGTAATTGAAAGGCATTGAGGAAGTTTTACCTCAGGTGAGAGTTCCCTAGCTGTTTCCCTCAACGTTTCAGCATTAAAGAGTAGTTCTGTTGGTCCTTCACTAGCAATAGCGACAGTTTGATGAATTTGTGTGCTTGAACCATCCAGACTCATTATTGAGCTACCTGATGTTTCGCAATGCACAAAGGTTTGCGACCTGTTAGATTCAATTTCCTCCTCAGCTTTGGAAAATCTTGGCAAGCCAATGATTCTTTCATCATAAGGTGGACCTTCAACAGACCTGTGACTAAGGCATGCTTGAATGCCATATGAGATTTGCGCCTCAGGTGTTATCACATCAGAGAGAGCGCTCATAATGCCACCACCACCATCAACATTCTCTGCTGTATGATCATCAATATTTCTTGAAATATGAGATGTTTCATACTTTTCTTCCAAAACACTTGTAGATAATGGCGAGGAAGTCTGAACAATGTGTTCCATGGTACTTGCAGTCCATGATTGCAAAGTCGTTTTTTCAACAGAGTATTCCAGACTCTCAAAACTGGACCATGGTTTGTCGCCTACCACTTCACAGGATATAGTTTGATCAGCCAATTTGCAATGGTTCACATTAGTTTCAAGGGTGTCCTCTATAGAAAGTTCTACATGGCCGATTTGTTCCCCACCATTGAGCATTTTTTCATCCCCCTTGCCATGCGAGGTATGAGAACTAGAAAACAGCAAAGTGTCACCTTTCCTGGGCTTAGAAATGGCTAGATTAGTAGACCAATTCACCTCCAAGAGGTTGGCTGCAATTTCAGCACGCTCCAACGAACCTATTCGAGCCATGGGAGAACTATCATCTACCACTTGATAACTACCACCCTTTGAAGACCTCCGTCTAAAAGCAAGCCCTAGAATCCTTGACTGAGGAGTATTTGTTCTAGCCACAATTTTCCCACTAGTTTCATCAATCTGGCCAGCTGAGTCTGGCTGATTAGCATCAAAATTGCAACTTTTAGACTTCACAATCATGTTTTTCTCAAATTGACCATCCATCTCATCACTAGAAGATGAAGGAGACACCATAGAATCTTCTTCTCCTTCTAACTCTTTGAGAAAGTAGGCTTGTCCTCTTTGATCAAGATGCATGTGGAAATTTGCATCAACTCCATTGACACTAATGTTAACTATAGTTTCTTTGGCCTTCAAAACTCCCTGAAATTTACCAAACCGGACATACCAAGGAGAAGATTTGAAGGTTCCATCTGGTTGTTCAACCACGACGATGTCCACAGCTCCACCAAAAACATGAAAAGGGCCAGAGACAGTATACAAGCCCCCAGAAATATAGCTACCTAGCCTCCCCATAGCATACATCTTATATCACTTAGCTCGCCAGATCATAAATATCAAAATTCGGTCATAATTCAAAAGACCACGAGCGATGAATCCCACAAAATTTTGAGGTTCTATAACTCGAGAGCCTCAAACCTGTGACTCCAGTCACTTGGGAGCCTTCTGGTGTCTCCACGCAACTTCTCTATCAAAGGCCAACTTTAAATAACAACTCTAAATATAATTTTTTTTATAGCACAGAGAACACAAGAAAAGCAAAGGTCCCTTCTTTTGCACCCAAAGAAACCAAAAGTGATGTTTATGGAACAAAATTCATAACCTTTTCAACTCAATAGCTCAAATTAAGACACAGAGAAGACGAAGGCATCAGTTACAAGATCAATAACTATCCGCAAACCACAAGAACACATTATAAGGACAACCCAAATGAGAAACCTGTAGAAGCAATGAGAAAGAAGAGCAGTGGGTGCAATAAAGGCATATTCTATTTTAATTATTCGAATGTGCTACGGCTACAGTCATTTAAAAGACACCTAGTCTTCAATCATATGACTTATATAACCAACAAAAGCTGAAACAGATATGGAATGGAAACGTTAATAAACAAAGATAAGAAATTTGGGATGAAACAAACCAGGTTCCTGATCTCCCACACATTCAAGAAAGCTTTGAATTTCGAAATGTCAAGAGAGGTAGGCCGTTCATGACACGTCAGAATCTGGGATGTTGAGGAGGTCCAGTGGGGAGCAGACACCGAGCCACAAGTTTTGATTTTTCCCTATATGAACACTTCTTTGAGATCACAGGTGGTAGGAAAAAACCGCGTGTCTACTAGATCCTGGCACAACGTAACTCAACAGACACACCAGGTGTTTGTTGGTGGCGTTGGATAAGTTTTGGGCCAACTTTCTGGTCTATGCTTCTTCGATCGAAAAAGTTTGATACTTAATTGATGTTCTTTATTCAAACTTATTGAACACGTTAACTTTGAAGTTCGTGAACTTTTTCACATTCAAGAAAGCTTTGAATTTCGAAATGTCAAGAGAGGTAGGCCGTTCATGACACGTCAGAATCTGGGATGTTGAGGAGGTCCAGTGGGGAGCAGACACCGAGCCACAAGTTTTGATTTTTCCCTATATGAACACTTCTTTGAGATCACAGGTGGTAGGAAAAAACCGCGTGTCTACTAGATCCTGGCACAACGTAACTCAACAGACACACCAGGTGTTTGTTGGTGGCGTTGGATAAGTTTTGGGCCAACTTTCTGGTCTATGCTTCTTCGATCGAAAAAGTTTGATACTTAATTGATGTTCTTTATTCAAACTTATTGAACACGTTAACTTTGAAGTTCGTGAACTTTTTCACACCTTAATCATCACAACTAAATATACGATGAAGGGTGGATTGATGTGTAACTTGATCCAAATCGTTCAATTGTATCATGGTTTTGTGAAAGCTTCGTTATGATCTTTAAACGTTTAGTTATGAGGCAGAAGATCAAAAGGCAATGGGACAAGTAACGTTAACTTGCTAGTTCCCCTGCCTAAGCATGCAATATCAGCACCTGCAAGTCAAATTTGGCTCAGATATCTTCGGTTTTGGAGAAGAAAGGCTGGTGGATTTTGAATCGATGACAAGTTTTGACCGAGTTATAAGTATCTACAGTGTCTGGGAATTGAAAACCTTTGAACTTTCGCCACTCACATAGCTTGATATATGACATGGCCTTAGGAATGACACGTCTATTACAAACTGCTTATGAAGGTGTTCCAATACCATCGGCCGTCAAGGTGGAACCATACTGCACATGGATGTCCATTTAAGTCCTCGTACGAATACGTAAAAGAAATAGAGCCTTCCTATAGAGAGACATTTGACACCGGACCGGATATTAAATTCGCGTATGGCCCTTTGACTGGTTGGAATAAGAGATCATAGTCCAGGTAAAACATGCATAGATTGAATGTTTCTAAGAAAGACGATAAGAACATGCACTACATTCAATAATAATTCAATACCACGACAGAATGACTATTCCCTTTCTTCCACAACTAACTTATTGACATTACTGTCTGTCTCACCATGTTTATCTATTCTTGGTCTGTTTATCCTCAGGCACACCTGCATACTAAGGTGAACCAACAATTTTGTGTATCCTACCGATTGATTGAGTCCTCAATTAGACTTGAATGAGACGTATAATTGTAGAATTTGACTAGAAATTTCCGACAAGGGAACCTTCAATTTGGGGTCTTATAAAAACCCTTACATCTTCTAACGGGGAAAGAATGATAGGACTTGATTCATCCGAATGAGTTAATCTTGTCCTGTAGAATAAAATCTCATGTCATACTTTTGTCATGGATTTTGATCCCATCCTATTCCGTTTTACGATCGCATGGAATAACAATGCAATCAAGCCCAAACCTTAGTATATTAGGAAGTTGGGCCAGTCACCAGTGTATTATGTAATTAAGTATGCTTGTTAATATTTTACACCCTAGTTGTATTTACATATATATATGTACATGAAACAACAGACAAGCAATGCAAGTCATTATTTTTCTCTCAAAATCACAAACTTAAAAAGGTATCAGAGCCTAACCTAATATATAAGCATCGTGTGTCTCTTTAAGCGTCGTCGTCGTCTTCTTTGAACCGTTGTGTTGTCGTAAGTTATTTCATCATGTCTGATGTTCCAAAGGATGATACGCCCAAGTCTACTTTCCTTGTTTCCGATCCATTTTTGCCTCATTGTTTGCATCCCTCTGATACTACCAATCTGCTACTCACAAAAGTGGTATTAAATAGAGAAAATTATGATTCTTGGGAGGTCGGATTTATAACTAGTCTTAAGGCGAAAAATAAAATAGGCTTCGTCGATAGATCGATTACAAAAACCGAATAAGGATAGTCCTGATTTGTTAGCTAAGGATGTTGTGAATTCTATGATTGTTACATGGATTAAAAATACACTAGATTCTTCGATTTATGTTTGTGTAAATCGTATTAATGATGCTGCAGTCTTGTGGGATAATCTAAAATTACATTTTTTCTAGCAAGAATGGTTCCAAACTGTATCAGTTGTGGTCTGAACTTGCAAGCACTAAGAAGCAAGATTTAACTGTCATGTCGTACTACTCTATCCCGCTGGCTATTTGGGACGAAATTGCAATTCATGCACCCACACACATTCCTGAGTTTGTGGCCTAATTCGAAGAGTTAAAATTATAGCAGTTTTTGATGGGTCTAAATGCATCAACGTTTGGCACTATCAAATCATAGATTGTGAACACCGATCTACTGTCCCCTTTGCCTCGAGTATATTTTATGAATGTACAGGAAGAGAAACATCATTCCATAGCCTCCCGCGATGACATTACTCAAGCCGTCGGTTTCGTGTTCAGGTCAGTTCTTCGACCAGGGGAAGCTTGACAAATTCTTATAAACAACATGGTGATCGACCTCATCCTTATTCTCTTATAGTGATAATGTTGGCCATTCTTGCGAATGGTGTTATGATCGTACTGGAAATTATCCACCTGGGTGGATCCCGAGAGATCATGGTGGTCGAGGACGAGGATGAGGGGTGTATCAAAACACCACAATCGTCCTTTGTTGCTTCCGCCAATGCTGTCACTGCCTACGGTTCTTCAGTCATCCCCGAACTATCTCTTGTCGGTACACTTCCCATTATACCGAGTCTTAATTCAAATGAAATTCAGCGTCTGGTGAACATATTACGTGCCTCTCCCTCAGAGAAGTTATCTGGTAAGGTTGTTAATTATAGTTTATGGCTTATTGATAATGGGGCTTCTCATTATATGACAGGCAACTTGTCCTATCTTAGTAATGTTATCGATATTACTTCATCTCTGGTTAGCCTTCCTCATGACACCCAGATGCAAGTCGTTAAGGCTAGTCGATTAGTCTTCTCCTCGGGACTCATCTTGAAGCATATATTATATGTTCCCAATTTATCTGTCAATCTAATTTTTGTGGGTAGGCTGTGCTTTAATTCATACTATTTTGCAATAGTTTTTTATTACATTTGTGGTGTACAGGACCGTACCTTGAGGAAGTCTATTGGAGTAGGTGAATGGTGTAACAGGGTTTACTAGCACAGGCCACTAACACAGGCTGCTGTTGCATTAGCTGCAAGGGTCTCCAAGTTAGAGGATTTATGGCATAGGTGTCTTTTTCATCCATCAAGTTAGCTTCTCTATCTTGTTCCTAGCATTAGTTCTACTTCAATTTCAAAAAAATAGGTTGTGTGATGTGTGTTGTCAAGCAAAACAAACTCAAAGTAGTTTTCCTAGCAGTGACAGTCATGCAATTGATTGTTTTGAGTTAATTCATACAGATATTTGGGTTCCATATTATATGAGCTCCCTTACAGGGGCACGTTATTTTCTTACTATTGTTGATGATTTCAGTCGTGCAATTTGGGTTTATTTAATGGTTGATAAAAGTGAGACAGGTGATTTATTACACATTTTTGTGATTAAGACTGTCACACAATTTGGAAAACATGTTAAATTTATTAGAAGTGATAATGGCCAGGAATTTCGTTCAGGACCTATGTTGCGGTTTTATAATGTTAATGGCATTGAGCAGTAAATTAGTTATAATGACACCTCACAGCAAAATGGCCGCGTTAAGCGTAAACATAGACATATTTTGGATGTAGAACGTGCATTGCGCTTTCAAGCAAACATACCTATTGATTTTTTGGGGGAGTGTTTTTTTAACAGCATCATATGTGATTACTCAAACTCTAAGTATGCTTCACAGAGGAAAAACCCCTTATGAAATCCTATTCTCTAAACCACCATTGTTGGATTGCATGCATGTTTTTGGGTGTTTGTGCTATGCTCACAATAAACCAAAAGACAGAGATAAATTTGTAGTTAGGGGACGTCGGTGTGTTTTTTTAGGTTACCCTCATGGACGAAAGGGCTAGCTTGTTTATGACTTAAAGACACGCGAGGTATTTGTGTCTCGTGATATTATTTTTTATGAGATTCCTTCCTTTTCGCCAACCATAATGTATCTCTTCCCCTTGATGATCAACCATCTATTCCGTATATTGAAAACTGGTCTTAGGCACCATCTCCACCGAATGCACCATCACTAGCGCACGGATCATCTTCGGTGGATGCTGCTGTGCCACCTAGCTCGCTAATAGGGGGAGTGTTTATTGAGTTCTCACCACCATCCATCTAAGATGTTAGTTCATGTGCCCACACTGAGCCATAGGATGACAGCAGTAGACCTTAACAAGTTCGTAAGCTTCTTGCATATCTAAGTGATTATTATATGTGTTAGTCGGCACGTGTCCATGACCTCATTCTATCGTCTTCTGCAGGTACGCCCTACCCATTAACTAATTATGTCATATGTAATCACTTCTCACCTACCCACTCGAAGTTTCTAGCTGTTGTTACTGCAAGATATGAGCATTGAAGTTATAAAGAGGCCACTCAGGACCCTTATTGGCATGAAGCGATGAAGAAAGAAATTGATGCGTTAGAGAGAAACAACACCTGGACACTTGTGGACCTTCCTCTATGTAAACATGCTTTAGGGTGTAAATGGGTGTACCGTATTAAATACAACTCTGACGGTACCATTGAGCATTACAAGGCTCATTTTATTATCTTTGGAAATGATCAAGTTGTCGGTATTGATTACATTGAAACTTTTGCTCCTTTTGCAAAACTGGTTAATGTTCGTATCTTGTTAGCTATTGCTGTGGTCAAAGGTTAGGAGTTACATCAATTAGATATTAATAATGCATTTCTTTGTGGGGGCTTACAAGAGGAAATGTATATGAAGCTCCCATATGGTTTCTCTTCTTCTACTTCCACGAAAGTGTGCAAACTTCATAAGTCAATTTACGACCTCAATCTCCTCGTAACTGGTTTGTTAAACTTGCTTCCACTCTACACCCTTATGGGTTCATTCAGTCTCATGCTGACCATACTTTATTTACTTACCATCAAGGTGACATTTTTCTTGTGGTGCTTATTTATGTTGATGATCTTATATTGTCCGGCATCAATTCGGCTACATGTGTGGCTTTCAAGCAATATTTGAACACTTGTTTTTAGATTAAAGATTTAGGTGTTTTGAAGTATTTTCTCAGCATAGAGGTGGCTTGTAATCCTGAGGGCATTTTTTATCATAGTGGAAATATGCACTAGATATCTTGTCTAAAGCTTGACTTTCTACTGTTAAACCTGCATCTTTTCCCATGGAACAAAAATATAATCTGGCCAAGGCTTCAAGTTCTCTTCTCGACAATCCCATGAGGTACCGTTGCCTAGTTGGTCGTCTTGTGTACTTGACTATTACTTCCCCTAAAATCAGCTATTATGTTCATATATTGTCACAGTTTCTCCAGGCACCCCGTAAAGAACATCTCGATGAAGCAATTTGTGTTCTTTGTTATATCAAAGGGAGTCCAGGACAAGGTGTATTTCTATGATCTGATAGTGCTCTCCGATTGTGCTTACAGTGATTCTGATTAGACTACTTACCCGTTGACTCGCCAACCCCTCACTGGCTATTTTGTGTTACTTTGGTGTTCACTGATTTCCTAGAAACAAAGAAACAACCCACAGTCTCTCATTCATCGACAGAAGCTGAATATCACACTATAGTTGTTGCTACTTATGAACTCATTTGGATTAAGTATATTCTTATGTCTCTTGGCGTTCTTCATCCTCAGCCTATGTGACTCCTTTATGATAATCAGGTAGCTTTTCACATTGCCTCTAACCCGTTGTTTCATGACCGTACTAAACACCTAGAAGTCGATTGTCATTATGTTCGTGAGAAGCTCATGGAAAGGCAAATGTCTCGCTTATGTTCGATCTCAAGCTCAGCTAACTAACTTTTTTGCTAAAGCCCTTGGTCGTCAATAGTTTGTGATGTTACTTTCCAAGTTGGAGCATGAAGTTGGGCATTCGAGATCTTCGTGCTCCAACTTGAGGGGGAGTATTAGGAAGTTGGGCCAGTGTATTATGTAATTAAGTGGGCTTGTTTATATTTTATACTGTAGTTGTATGTACATATATATACATGTAACAACAAACAAGCAACAAGTTATTACTTTTCTCTCCAAATCACAAACTTAATATAGTAAGGGCATGAAAGGTGCTCACCTAGGGTTCAGGATCATGGAGTGCTCAATCATTGAAAGCCAGTTACCCTTTATAATTAAAAAAATCATGAAAAAGCTACAAAAGGTTAACTGAAAAGTTTGGAGACAAAAGTAACAGCAAAACCACAAGTCCTCATTCCTAAATTATCATCATGTCAGTCGCTCATCCCTTATCAAATATCAACAGAGAGAGAAGAGAGAAAAAGAGAAGGAGAGAGAGAGAGAGAAAAATAGAGAAATCTTGATGGAATCGTGGCTTCCATCAATGGTGGTAAGGATTTTCATTTTTCCAAAGTCAAGCATCAATTTTCGATTTCCAAATCAAAGATCAATCACTCCAAATCCAATCAATCGACTATAATTGCTCCATTTGTTATTAGACCATCACTTTATGCCTTTAAATTCAAGAATTTTGCCTTAGCCTCGCCTCCGTCAATACAATTTTCATATAAGTAAAAAATGCATCTCATTCACTCTGTCAATTCTCAACTTAATTTTTTAATTTTTATTTTCTTGATAGCCCTTTTGATCGAGAGACTGGATAAAAAGTTAAAATTTGATTACGAGTATGATAGTTTTTCAATATAAGTAGAATTTTCTATTTTCGAATTAAAACTCAGATTAGATTATGAGTATAATTTATCTCTCTTTCTATCTGGATAAATTGAAATTTGTCAATTTAATTGCAGATGATATTTTTCAATTGTAATTTTCAGTATAATTTCAATTCGAATTAAAATTTATCCGGTTAATTTATTTCACTTTCATTTTGCAAATGAAATATTTTTATCCCTTATTTCTTTCTTCAATTGTAATTTATATCTTTTAATTTATTAAGTCACAATTAAAATTTCCTAATTTATAAGTTTGCTTGATTTGTATGTATACAATTAATTTTGTAGATTATTAATGAAATATGGTTTCAATGTTTCTATAATGTTAATATTATTAATAATCTTTATTCTCTTTGCTAAAAAGTGGATCAATGATAGTTGTTAATGTTTTAAAATCATTTGAAAAATCAAATTTTGATTATGAGTATGATAGTTTTTATCATAAGAACTTGCTCTTTGTTTTTCATTTTTAATATAGGATATTAAATTTTGCTCTTTGTTTTTTTCCCCTCTGTCAAAGATATGTAATACCATTGATATATCTTTGTGATATATAGTAGAGCTATTTGTTGTTCTGTTACGCTTGCCTACTTCTTCCAGTTTCACACAGGTGCTTTTGTTCTTTTTCTAGTCCAATTATGTTATAATTGTTTTATATGATGTATTTTAAAAAGTATTTGTCTAAAAGTGAAAAAAAGGGGGGAAAAGAAAATGAGTAGAACAATTAATAGAATCCTAAAAAGGATTTATCAATAAATTTTTTTAAAAAAAGTAGGCTCCTTTAGTAAGAATCCTAAGGAATTAAATGAAGGTAATTTTGAACAATCTAATAAAAATTTAAGTAATGAGTTCATATTCACAAAGATATTAGTAATTTGAGTAAGCATGAATGTGTAACAAATGCATCTAATTTAGAAAATTTAAGGGAAGATGAGCAACAAATCTCTCTTTTGGATATTTATAATCCTAGAAATTTGGATAATCTTGACAATAAAATACAAGACATTTTAGCAAAAAAAGGACCTATAAGGGAATTGAATCTTATGTTTCCTTTGCACAATAGTTCTCGACATTTTTCATATTCTTATTATTATAGAAAAATGAGCAATGGAGAGATTAGCGATAGAAAATGGTTGGTTTACTCCAAACATGTTGATAAATTATATTATTTTTATTGTAATTTTTTCAAATCTAATATTAAACAAAGTGCATTAACAAATGATGGATTTACAAATTAGAAGCATCTTAGTAAAAGACCCAAAGAACATGGAAATAGTATTGAGCACATGACTAACATGAAGACTTGGAATGAACTAAGAGTAAGATTAAGAAAAAATCAAACAATTGATAAAGATTTGCGGCAAGAAATTATAAAGGAGAAAGAACCTTAGAGACAAGTTTTGATAAGAATAGTTTCTGTTGTGAAATTTCTTGTTAAATATAATTTAGTCTTTTAAGAATCTAATGAGAAGTTTTATGAAGATACTAATGGTAATTTTTTGGGCTTGAATGAGATAATTGTTAAATTTTATGTGATAATACAAGATCATATTAGATGCATTCAAAAACACGAAATTCATTATCATTATCTTAGTCACAAAATTCAAAATGAGTTGATTTCTCTTTTGGCATATAGTATTAGAAGTTCTAATATAATGATCATTAAATAGGTGAAATACTTTTTTATAATTCTTAATTATACCCCAGATGTGAGCTATCAAGAACAAATGAGTTTGGTAGTCGGATGTGTAAATATGTCAAGCAATAAAATAAAAATAGAGGAGTTATTTTTAGAGGTTTTTGAAGGTAGATAACAAATCTAGATTGGGACTTTTCAATGAATCAATGGATACATTTTAGTCTTTAGATTTTAATGTCCAAGATGTGAGGGAGGAATCAAGGTTATGACAGTGGTTCTAATATGAAAGGAAAGCACCAAGGGGAAAGTGATTACTTGAAATAAATTCCAGAGCATTATATATGTCATATGCTTATTGTAACATACCACTCCAATAAAGCAAATTCGCGAACATACCAGAAGATATTCATGAAAATACTCTACAGAAATGATACATTAGGAAAATAAAAATTAAATTTCTCTTAGACATCGAACATATCATAAGCATTCAAAACATTCATTTAACAGAGTTTATTCGAATTTTTCATCTATGTTGACATTTCACCTATGAAAAATATAGTTCAGGGAAAGTTCGGCTTTTCTTGTCCAAATATCTTAACAAGGACATATGCTGAAACCGGTTAATGGTCCATACATCATTTTTTCTCATTTCTTTCATACGCATAAAAGGTGACATATTTCATTATAATTCAAAATCCAACATATACATTACACATCAGTTTAGTGTTTAATATTAGTACAAAAATGTGTATCATGATATGGGATCCTAATGCAAAAGACTTTAACTAGACTCCGCATATTCAAATGATCAGATCTTTAAGCCATTTTCATCCCCAAAATGTAAGTACTAAACTTCTATTATATCTTTTTGGTAGCTAGAACTCTCCCAAACCTGAAAAATAATGTTACAATTTTGATGAGTTTGTGAACTCTGTGAGTAAACCATCATCGATACACTCACACAAGTCATATCACAAAGATAAGTTATATCACAATTTATTACACTTCAATAAATATATATCACATAAGCCAATGTTGCATATCACATCACATTCTCCACTGAATTAGATGTATTTCACTATTTCAAATCAGTTCAATTAATCATTTCAATTCAATCTTATTATGTATGTAGCGATGCAAATGTACATGCACATGTGTTTTCATTCTCATTTTGTTTTATTATGATTAAGTGCCTATCAACGTAATATGATGTCCCATACCCCTTGTGGGTATCGAATCCATGGCTGGCCCGTACCCCTTGTGGATACCGAGTCCATGTTATCAGAGCCTGAGGCTCTTTTTCATAATTTTGAGCTCAAGGCTCTTTCCTGCACATCGGTCACTCTGATCACAACTCCTTAATCTAATCATGCATTTCAATCTGGTGAGATGCATCATTTCATATACTATACTTTTATTACTTTTCATTTCTGTGTGCTCATGCCTTATAACTGACTCCTCAGACCTAAGTCTGGCATTTATCAATCTATTGTACACGCATTTCATATTAAACATACAATTCATACAAAAGCACATATATGTGAGTTTGCATTTAAGTTGACTCACAGTACCCTCTAAAAATGTTATTACCTCAATGTTTCGACGATGTCTGGATGCTGACGATCACCTTCGCATCTATCGCCATGCAATGCATACACACATAGGTATATATATATATATATAACATGATATGCTCAATTGACTTCTAGGTATGTATTCTTATACATAGATCTTGACTATTCAATTCCACATTTTATCCACTATGAGTTGACTTATCAAATTAGCACTAACTTGGTATCATAAACCCTTACAAATCACTTATACATGTTACCATATCCAATGTAAATCAATCTCTCCACTATACAAAATAATGTGTGCTTATATACCCTAAAACCATTCAAACATTACAGCTTGTATACTATCATTTTGCAATTAGTTTTATACTTTTAAGTAAGCTTGATTTACTCCAAATTCATCAACCATACATAACACTTCTCCTTGTACATTTTCATGATCAAGTAGCCTTTTATATCACACACAATTGCTACTTTAAATCTGAAAATTTCAGCAAGCTAGATATCTTAATTCACCAAACTTTTTCCAACAATATGTATTTATACATTTACCCAATTCTCATTCATAACTACCCCATGTTCTTTAGTGCTTATTCATCCATACTTTACACACATTACACATATCCCTAAGATCATATATTCCTTTAGCACATCATAATTTCCAGCTTTGAATATAACCATATCAAAACAGTCTATTATTTAGTTTATGTCGTCAATTAACTACATATCCTGATCATGCTCTTAACCAATTAATCCAGAAACAATCTAGGCTCATTCCCAGTCTTAATTAATTCCAAATACACCAATATAGATTGAATTTTCTCAGCTGGTTCGATATGTACACAAGGATGAAATTAAAGTTCCAAAATTTGTCATCAACATCGCTAATGTGTGTAACTTTACTTCCTACAATACTTCATGAATTTTACAAGCTTAAAGACATCACTAACACCTGAACTTTTCTAGATTTCATGTCCTTTAAAGTTACTTCATTTCAACTTAATTTAACTTCCATAATGGTTACACTTAAGCTCACAAAATTCTGCTCACTTTTTTCTTTACCATTCACTTTTTACAATCACACCTACAGCCTGAAAACACCTTTATATCACCTATCTATAGCATGAATTCCTCATCAACTATATTTCAAATCCCAACTTAATTCATCTATGCAACAGCCCATAAGTTACTGTTTTCGTACATCCAAAAATAGGATAGAAAAGTAACCAATTCATTCTTCTTCTTTTTTTTCTAGCTCATTGTTAGCACCAACAACTCATTTAATCCATCCCTGATTAGCCATAATAAAATTCTTCTAACATATACTACAGTAGGTTAGTATTTCACTTACTTGATTAGCTTGAATGCCACCTCAAATGTTAAGCTTGCTTAGCCTCAGTTGCATGTTAGAGCATTTCAAGAACATTGAGGGGTATGATGGGTTCAACCAACTAGAAGAAAAAGACAGTAATATATGTAACAAAGTTCTGCCTCTATAGCTATCTTTATAATGGATTTTGCATGGGTTTTGGGGTTATGATGTATAAAACTAAGGAAAAAATTCAAATATGTGAGTTAGGTGCAGGTTTCGGCAATGAGAGGGAGGAGATGGAGAGTATACGGCCAGAAAAATGACAAAAGAAAATGACTATGGAATGTATAAGTCATATGGTGTAGGATGAGTGTTTCTTTTTTTTAAAAGGACACTTGTCATGTATTAAAGTAAGATACGTGTCCTCTCTTTAGATGGTACACATGTCTTTTATGACTACCATATGTCACTTAATTCTCTAAACCATATGTCCCGCATTTCATAGGTTTAGTCATCCTAAATCTTCACATGTCAACTTGTCTTGGCACTTAAATTTTTTTTTGGTAAACCAAACTAAAAAATATTATAATTTCACGATCATGTCAAATTCATTTTACAACTTTCATACTCCGGAACATGTCAATTAAATGCATATAAAATCTTTGTCACTTTTTTTTATATTTCTAAATCACGATTCATATGTGTATACTAATATTATGCATGTAAATGAAATCACAAAATTAGGGATGGCAATTTCGGCCCAGCCCGCTCGGCCAAACCGGCTTTTGGCCCGGGTTGGGCGATCCACAGGCTAGCCTGACCAGGCCCAGGGCCCTGCCCATTTTGGACAAAACGGCGTCGTTTTGCCAAAAACCACACTGTTTTGTATTTTTTTAATACAAAACATGTGGCTTGGAGGGCCACGAGCCAGACAGCCCGCCGGTGGGCCAGGCCAGGCCGCCAGCCGGTCTATCTCGGCCGAGACCCACCATAACAGGGGGGCCTGGCCCAGCCAGCTCATTGACATCCCTACATAAAATTATATCCTAAATGCACTAAATTAATTCTATAATGATGTAACTCATGTTACTCTATATGTTATGCGTAAATGAAAGCTTCTAACACTATAACCCTCAGTAGTTTTGGAGAACGACTAATACAATTCTCCTCTCCTTCAAAAATTTGGTCCTCTAAATTCTTACCTGATTGATCAAATATGGGATTAATGTTGTCTCATGTTCTCCTCAGTCTCCTACGTAGCTTCCTCTCTAGAATGATTTCTCCAAAGGACTTTAACTAAAGGAATTACACGATCTTAATTGCTTAGTCTAATATCTAACTATTTTAATTGGTTCCTCTACATAACTCAAATTAGTTGTAATTTAAACCTCTTATGTGGTAATACATGTGTCGGATCTGACCTATATCTCCTAAGCATACTAATATGAAATATATTATGAATCTGAGCCATTTCTGGTGGTAATGCTAATATGTAAGCCTATGGACCTACTTTCTCAGTAATCTCACAAGGATCGATGTACTTAACTTTCCCTTTTTACCGAACCTTAGCACTCCTCTACAGGGCAAAAGTCTCAAAAATACCTCGTCTCCTACTTGGTACTTCATATCCCTCCGATGTTGATCTGTATAACTCTTTTGCCTGTCTTGAGCTGCCTTAATCCTACTACGAATCAATTTTACCTTATCAACGGTATCTTGAATTAACTCTGAGCCTTTAACAATCCTTAGGCCTTCGTCATCCCAGTACAGAGGTGCTCAACACCTTATGCCATCTAATGCCTCACATAGAGCTATACCAATACTACTATGATAATGATTATTGTATGCAAATTCAACAAGAGCTACATACTCATCTTATGCTCCTTAAAACTCCAAAACACACGCCCTAAGTATATCCTCAATTATTTGAATAGTCCTCTCACTCTGTCCGTCTATCTGAGGATAAAACGCTGTACTAAAATTTAACTTTTTACCCAATGTTGTCTGTAGGCTACCCCAAAATCTAAAAGTAAATCTAGGATCTCGATCTGATACAATAGACACTGGGACCCCATGTAACCTCACTATCTCATTTACATGTCTCCAAGCTAACTGATCTAGTGTGTTACTCTCTCTAATAGGTAGGAAATGAGTTGATTTTGTCAATCTATCAACAACGACCCATATAACATCATGCTTCCTCGAAGTTCTCAACAAACCCATAATAAAACCCATTGTAATCCTCTCTCATTTTCAATCTGGAATAAGTAATGACTGCAGTTTCCTAACTGGTGCTTGATGCTCTGCCTTAACTTGTTGGCATGTCAAACATCTGGCAACATACTCAGCCACTTGCTTCTTCATCCCTGGCTACCAAAAATGTTGTTTCAGAGTATTGTACGTCTTGGTAGTACCAGGATGCATAGGATAGGCTGCTATGTGTGCTTCCTCCAAAATTTCTTTTCTCAGACCATCAACATCTGGTACACATAATCTCTGATTCAAACCACAATATACTAGCTCTCAACTCAAACTCAGAACTCAGATGCTGTGTTAACTTCTATATAATTTTCAATAATTCTAGGTCCTTGCGTTGAGTTTTCTGATCCTATCATGTAATACTGGTCTGAGTTTAAACATAGCTAATAATGCTTCATTCTATCTCAAACTTAGCTTAACATTCTGTGCTCTCAGTTGAATTAGATTTGGTAACCTTGATGCTTAAATTTGTGCTACATTGCTATTGGATTTCCTGCTTAATACATTAGCTATAACATTAGCCTTACCTGGATGGTACTCTATCATGTAATCATAATCCTTAAGCAACTTAATCTAGCTCCTTTGTCTCATATTAAGTTCCTTTTGACTCAACAAATATCTCAAATTTCGATGATCTGTAAAAATTTGAAACTTTTCACCACATAAATAAAGTCTTCAAATTTTCAGAGTAAATACTACTGCAACAAGCTCTAAATCATGAACTGGATAATTGAACTCATGAGGCCTTAATTGTCTCAAAGCATAAGAAATCACTCTACCATACTGCATTAAAATACACCCTAACCCTTGGTGTGAAGCAACACTATATACACATACCCTCCAAATCCAGATAGAATAGTCAACGCTGGTGCTGTAATTAATCGATGTTTTAACTCCTCAAAGCTCGTTTGATATTCATCAGTCCATCGAAAAGGTACTTTATTCATCAAAAGTTTTGTCAAAGGGGATGAGATCAATGAAAACCCCTCAACAAACCTCCTGTAATAACCTGCTAGCCCAAGAAAACTCTAAATCTTTGACACATTTCTAGGTGTTTCTCACTTCATCACTGCCTCAACTTTCTTTGGGTCTACTTGTATACCCTTTCCAGATACTATATGACCCAAGAATACCACCTGATCAAGTCAGAATTCACACTTACTGAACTTGGTGTACAATTGCTTCTCTCTCATTATCTGTAAAATTAACCTCAAATGCTCATAAAGTTCCTCTATACTCCTTAATACACCAAGATTTTGTCTATAAATAAAATAACAAATTGATCTAAGTAAGGTTGGAATACTTTATTCATCAATGTCATAAAGGTAGTTGGAGCATTCGTCAACCCAAAAGGCATCACCAAAAACTAGAAGTGTCCATATCTTATTCTGAATGCACTCTTTGGTACATCAGCTTCTGCTATTTTCAATTGATAATATCTTGACCTCAAATCTAGTTTAGTAAATACCTGAGCTCCCTGTAATTGATCAAGTAAATCATCTATTCTCAGTGGAGGATACTTATTATTCACTGTCACCGATTTAATTGCCTATAATCAATGCACAGTCTCAAAGTCCCATCCTTCTTCTTCATAAAAAAAACTGTAGCTCCCCAAGATGACATACTGCATTTGATAAAACCCTTATCTAATAACTCCTGTAACTGAGTTTTAAGTTTTTTAAGTTCCACAAGTGCTATCCTATAAGGAGGAACAGATATAGGAGCAGTACCCAGGGCAAGGTGAACGGTGAATCCCGTTTCCCTATCTGGTGGTAATACCGGTTACTCAATAGGAAAGAAATCTACAAAATCCTTAACAACAGGACTATCCTATAATGTCTACTCAACTCTGGTATCAGTCACATAGGCTAAATAAGCCTCACATCCACTTCAAATCAGTATAACAACGCTCATTGATGAAATCAATCTGGCTGGCACTGTTTGACTAACACCTTGAAATATTACTCTTGATTGAGTAGGAGATTCAATAATAACCTCCTTAGTGTAACAATTCATCACATTTGTATAAGCTGTAAGCCAGTCCACACCTAAAATAAGGTTTATTTCTTTCAATTGCAGTACAGTCAAATCGGCTTTTAATTTAGCCTGGTTAATCCAAATAATACACCCTCTACATACTTCTCCAATCACTGTAATACTACCTACTGGAGTACTCACCTCTAAGCCAAACTATAGCATCTCTCACACACAATGCAATTGAGATCCTAAATTTGGGGTAATAAAGGAATGTGTAGATCCTGGATCTAACAATTCAAATGCCTCAAGATCAAAGACATGTAATATACCTGTAATAACATCTGGGGAACTCTGTGCCTCCTGTCTAGTAATGGCAAAAATCTTGGCCTGAGACTATAGTTGGTTACTCCGTACCTTAGTCCTAGGTACACGAGGACCTGCTGAGGCTGCTTTACCCCTACTTTTACCTCTCTGTCCTGCTCCACTGGCTCTGCTATGCTGGACAGTCATCTTCGTCACTAGTCCTCCTCTCACTCAAGATTGTGCTCCTAAAGTTGCTAGACAGTCTCTAATCTGACGAACTAAGGAGCCACAATGATAACAAGCTCCCGATACCTTCTAACATACTCCGCCATGTCTTTTTCCACAATGTTCACAACTGGAAATTTGTTGTGTTTGTCCGTCATAAGTTTGCCTTCCAGATGCCTAGCCTCTTTCACCACCAAAATGAGTAGAACCGCCTCTAGGTCTAAAGCTTGACTATTTCGATCTAGACTAAATTTTCTGCTAGAGTCAGCTTGAAACTCACCATACCTCTTAAACCTGAACTCTTGTCTATACCCTCCTTGTTCTTCTTTCAGTAACTGCTTAATCTGAATAAAAGTTGCTCGTAACTCGGTAAAACTATTCAGATTTGTAATAGCCAATCTTGTCCTGATCTCCAAATTCAAATCACCTACATTTTTCTTCTTTAGTCGGGATCAGATAAGTAGTATACCTCGATAGTTCATTGATTTCCCTCTTTCAAATCAAGAAATTCCTTCATTTTCTTGTCCAAATAGATCTTTGGCATGTAATTATCTTTAAAGACCTTTAAGAAATCCTCTTATGTCAATCTGCAAGGTTAAGCAGAACTATCTCGAACTGTCTTCCAACGCTAATAGACTGGACCTTGAAGTAATGAGACTGCATAGTCGAACCTCTCATCAGGCTCACAGTCCATCCAATCAAGCACTCTCTCTATTCTTTCCAGCCATTCTGTCCCTCGGTAGGATCTGTGCTTCTATAGAAGTCTATAGTACCCTACTTTCCAAGTTTATCGTATCTCCTTTCTTCTCTCAGACTAGGTTATAAGGACTCTCTATTAGCCCCTATTGACTCAAGATCAGCTGATTCTGAAACACGGTCTCCTATAGCAGATGACCTATAACAAAAACAATAATAGTGATCACTATATAGATCTTTTAATATATGCCATGCTGAAATGCTCATATATGTCCCTAAGGATGCCAAACCTAATGCTCTGATACCAAATTTATAACATACCACTCTAATAGAGTATATTCTTGAACATACCAGAGGATATTCGAAAAAAATACTCTACAGAAATAATATATTAGGAAAATAAAATTTAACTTACTATTGGACATTAACATATCATAAGCATTCAAAACATTCATTTAATAGAGTTTATTCTAAATTTTCATCTATATTAACATTTCACCTGTGAAAAATATAGTTCGGGGAAAGTTCATCTTTCCTTGTCCAAATATCTTAACAAGGACATATACTGAAACCGGTTAATGGTCCATACATCATTTCTTCTCATTTCTTTTATACGCATAAAAGGTCACATATGTCATTATAATTCAGAATCCAACATATACATTACACATTAGTTTAAAGTTTAATCTTAGTACAAAAATGTGCATCATGATATGGTATGCTAATGTAAAAGACTCTAACTAGACTCTGCAAATTCAACTGATCAGACCTTTGAGTCATTTTTGTCACCAAAATGTTAAGTGCTAAACTTCTATTATATCATTGTGGTAGCTAGAACTCTCTTGAACCTCAAAAACAACGTTGCAATTTTGATGAGTTTGCAAACTCTGTGAGTAAACCATCATCGATGCACTCACACAAGTCACAAAGACAGGTTATATCACAATTTATTACACTTCAATAAATATATATCATATAAGCCAGTGTTGCATATCACATCACATTCTCCATTGACTTCAAATGTATTTCACTATTTCAAATCAGTTCAATTAATCATTTCAATTCAATCTTATTATGTACGTAGGGATGCAAATGTAAATGCACATGTGTTTTCATTCTCTTTTTTTTGTTATGATTAAGTGCCTATCAACATAATCTACTATCCTGTACCCCTTGTAGGTATCGAGTCCATGGTTAGCCCGTACCCTTTATAGATACTGAGTCTATGCTATCGAAGCCTGAGGCTCTTTTTCATAATTCTGAGCTCAAGGCTCTTTCCTGCACATCGGTCACTCTAATCACAATTCCTTAATTTGATCATGCATTTCAATATGGTGAGATGCATCATTTCATATGATATGCTTTCATTACTTTTCATTTCTGTGTGCTCATGCCTCATAACTAACTCCTTGGACCTAATTCTAGAATTTATCAATGAATTGTACACGCATTTCATATTAAACATACAATTCATACAAACGCATATATATGTGAGTTTGCATCTAAGTTAACTCACAGTACTCTCCAGAAATGATATTGCCTCGATGTTCCGGCAATGTCTAGATGTTGACTATCACCTTGCGCATCTATCGTCAAGCAATGCATAATACATAGGTGGCAAATCACTAAGTTGTTTATTCATGTAATTATACAATCATGCACACATATATATATCATGTTTCAATGCATGCTCAATTGACTTTTTGGGTATGTATTCTTATGCATAAATCTTTACTATTCAAGTCCACATTTTATCCATTATAAGTTGAATTATCAAATTAGCACCAAATTGGTATCATAAACCCTTACAAATCACTTATACATTTTACCATATCCAATGTAAATCAATCTCTCCACTATACAAAATAATATGTGCTTATATACCCTAAGACCATTTAAACATTACAACTTGTATACTATCATTTTACAATCAAGTTATACTTTTAAGTAAGCTTAATTTACTCCAAATTCATCAACCATACATTACACTTCTCCTTGTACATTTTCATGATCAAATAGCCTTTTATATCACACACAATTGTTACTTTAAATTTGAAAATTTCAGTAAGCTAGATATCTTAATTCACCAAACTTTTTCCAGCAATATTTATTTATACATTTACCCAATTCTCATTCATAACTACCCCATGTTCTTCAGTGCTCATTCATCCATACTTTATACACATTACACATGTCCTTAAGATTATATTTGTATTAAAAGAACACATTTATTCCATTAACACATCATAATTTCCAGCTTTGAATACAACCACATCAAAGCAGTCCATTCTTTAGTTTATGTCGTCAATTAACTACACATCCTTATTATGCTCTTAACCAATTAATCAAGAAACAAACTAGGCTCATTCCTAGCCTTAATTAAGTCCAAATACACCAATATAGATTGAATTTTCCCATCTGGTTTGACATGTACACAAGGATGAAATTAAAGTTCTAGAATTTATCATCAACATCACTAATGTGTGTAACTTTACTTCCTTCAATACTTCACGAATTTTACAAGCTTAGAGCCATCACTAACACCTGAACTTTTCCAGATTTTATGTCCTTTAAAGTTACTTCATTTCAACTTAATTTAACTTCCATATTGGTTACACTTAAGCTCACAAAATTCTGCTCACTTTTTTCTTTACCATTCACTTTTTACAATCACACTTATAACCCTAAATTTTCCAGATTTGAAACACCTTTATATCACCTATTTTTGGCATGAATTCCTCATCAATTATACTTCAAATCAACTTAAATCATCTATGCAACAGCCCATAAGTTACTGTTTTCATACATCCAAAAACAAGACAGAAAAGTAACCAATTCATTCTTCTTCTTCTTTTTCCAGCACATCGTTAACACCAACAACTAATTCAATCCATCCCTAATTATCCATAATAAAATTCTGCTAACATATACCACAGTAGGACAGTGTTTCACTTACTTGATTAGCTTGAATGCCACCTCAAATGTCAAGCTTGAGTAGCCTCACTTGCATGCAAGAACATTTCAAGAACATTAAGAGGGTATGATGGGTTCCGCCATGACTAGAAGAAAAAGACAGCAATATATATAACAACATTCTACCTCTATAGTTATCTTTATGATAGATTTTGCATGGGTTTTGGGTGGTGATGTACAAAACTAAGGCAGAAATTCAAAGGTGTGGGTTAGCTGTAGGTTTCGGCAATGAGACAGAGGAGATGGAGAGTATACGACCAGCAAAATGACAAAAGAAAAATGACCATGGAATGTATAAGTCATATGATGTAGGATGAGTGTTCCCTTTTTTTATAAAGGACACTTGTCATATATTAAAGTAAGATACATGTCCCCTCTTTAGATGGTACACATGTCCTTTATGACTGTCATATGTCACTTAATTCTATAAGTCATATGTCACTCATTTCATAGGCTTAGTCATCCCAAATCTTCACATATCAGCTTATCTTGCTACTTGAATTTTTTTTTGTATACCAAAACAAAAGACATTAGAAATGCACAATCATATCAAATTCATTTTGTAACTTTCATACCCCGGAACATGTTAATTAAGTACACATAAAATCTTTGTCACTTCATTTTCATATTTCTAAATCATGATTAATTTATGTACGTTAATATTATGCATGTGAATGAAATCATAAAATCATATCCTAGATGCACCAAATTAATTATATAATGATGTAACTTATGTTATTCTGTATATTATAAGTAAATGAAAGCTTCTAACACTTTAACCCTCAGTAGTTTTAGAAACCTACTATTACACTTGTCATAATCTTAATCTTACTCTTAGTGATATGGCACATTCTTGTGTTAAAGTTGTTTTATTTTTTAACGTTGTGCACTACACATATGCACTATTTTCAAGTTCTCTTAAAAGATAGAAGGTTTTACTTAATAATGTTTTATGCTTAACAGTGAATCTAATTCTCTATTAAATTTTAAGGTCCTCAAATTAGATTGGCTTTGGTGGAATTATTTAAATCTTATGGTGATGTCAAGTCAAAGAGTTGAGCAAAAAGTTTGATTAACCCACTTGAGAGTTTTGAGTTTTTACTTGGTATTGATGTTTGGTATGATATTTTATTTGCTATTAACATGGTCTTGCAATCTAAATCTATGTGCATTAACGTTATCATTGAGCAATTAAAAGGTGTAATGGTATTTTTTAAGAAATTTAGAAATGAAGGGTTTGTCTCTAGTATGAATATTATCAAAAGCCTTGCACATGAGATGAATGTAGTGCCCATACTTCCAATTAGACATAGTATTATTAGGATAATCCAATTTGATGAAAATGATCATGATGGAGAAATACAATCAGTTGAGAAGCCCTTTAGAGTTAGTTATTTTCTAGTTGTTGTAAATATGGAAATTTTTTAGTTGAAGAATAGATTTGAGCAATTAACGACATTTGATAGTATTTTTAAATTCTTATTTGATTATAAGAAGTTAAGGTCGTTTGATGATAATAAACTAAGAGAATGTTGCACTAATTTTACGACTAGTTTTTCTTATAATAATCTGTCGAATGTGAATTTAGATTATCTTTTTTTGAATTAAAATTGTTGCAAATAACTTCACCAAATGAGTCAATGTTAGTGATTGAAATTATTGAATTTGTTAAAATTGCATATGTTATCTAAATTTTTTAACTGCTTATCGAATACTAATAATTGTCCCTGTGCTTGTAGCATTATTTAAAAGAAGCTTTTCAAAGTTAAAATTATTGAAAATCTACTTGAGGTTATCAATATCATAAGAAAGGTTGAATGGTTTGACTATTTTATGTATCAAGAAGGATATGTTGGACAATATTGATCTTGATACTATTATTGATGATTTTACATATAGAAATGTGCAAAGAAATTGTTTTTCATGATCATCTATGTGTTTATTAATGTAGTTATGTAGCTGCTTGGTGTTTTGTAATTTGATGTTGCTGTATAGTTGCTGCTACTGCTGTTTTGTTATTATTGTTATTGTTTTTAGTAATTTTGTTATCATTGATATTTGCAAAAGTTGTTAACTGCTATTATGATCATTTGGCTTTAGTATTTTCTTAATTATACAGGCTTATGACTTGAGTCACATATATATACTTATTGAATTTTGATAATAAAAATATGTTTTTGAAATTTATATATTTACATATTTAAATTTATATATTTACATATTATTGATTCATTAATACCTTACTTTTACTTTGTCTCGGGATCATAAAACATTAAAAACATCCTTGAATGCAACTAAGAAATGTTGTGGGGATATGGAATTGTTGATCACAAAATGACACCTACAAATAGGCTTGAATTGTTATAACTCGTCGGGAAGTTTTTCTTTAGAGTGTGTGATTATTATCGAAATAAGTTTCAGTTTTCAGATAAAACGACTTAAGCAGATTGTCCTACCCCATAAGCTTTTTAAAAACTTGGATAAGACTACAAGTTTGCGAAAACTCACACGTAAAGATATAACAACATGTTTGGTTCAATGGAATAAGTATTCTATTCCTAGTGTATTCCTGACAATTACCTATTCTTATGTTTGGTTAGAAAAAGAGAGTTAGAATATTTATTCTTGGGTTAATTATTCCCGAACCTTTTAGCTAAAGAAGACATACCCTTGTCTTTACCTATCTAGGTATGTCAGAATAAACTTTACAACGTTGAGGACTGAAATATCCTCGTCTCCCTCGCTCTCGTCCTCCTCACTCTCGTCTTCACACTCTCATCTTCAAGCTCTCGCCTCTCTCGCTCTTCACGGTCTTCTCCAACATTTCTCTGCCAGTGGCATAAATTAGGTATGTTTCTTGTAAACCTAACTTCGCCGCTTTTTTTTTCTTTTGCTGTCAATGTGGTTGTTTGGCTTACCTCATCAGCCAAATAGCTTTTATTATGCTTATTTGGCTTTCTCGTCTCTTCCAATCAACTTGATTTTCTTTTGGAATTTATTTGCTTCCTATCTCTTCCCTGTATCTGTGCGAGTCTTTTTTTTTTATGAAGGGTTGTAATAGCCTGGTTGTTCCAGTTTATGGTGGTCAAGTAGTTGGGTCAACTTGTTTAAATGTGTTTGCATCAAATTGTTTGAAGTTGGAGTGAAAAATCATTTGAATTGCTTAGAACGTGTTATTTGCTGATTGATATAATTGAAGGGTGTTTGAGTTATCTGGGTAGTATGAATTATGTTGAAGATGTGTTATATGTGTGGTATTAACATGGATTGTAGCGTGTCTACGTTATCTAGGTTATAGCACTGACTAGAAGAGTTTGTTTCCAAATAGATTTACATTAGAGTAAAAACTAGAAGAGGAAACCACCAGTAGTTAAAATTGGTTATGAATGAATTTAGCCATTGATAAAATTTTTATTTCTTTCATTATGCTATATATGATATGAATGTAGTTGGAGAGATTGGTTCCCTGTGTTATCTTCATGTTATGGAAGATAGGAAAATTTGTTAGTTATCTTCAAAGAGAAGATTATTACTGGTCTTAATAGAATTTCTTCCTCAACAAACTTGTTAGAGCATTGATAAATTGTTGTTGATTTTTAGATATGAAAACAGAGAATAATGTTTAAAATTGAAAAGAAATAAATGTAAGGCATATATAGAAATACATAGTCTCAAGCATAAGTAGAGGGACATATATAGCAGTATATATAGCAATACATAGCAGTATATATAGCAATATATATGTAAAGGGTTATTAGATGAACACATAAGTAATTGTCGTGATGTAAACCACTACTGCATAGCACAACTTAACTTCTTTAGAATAGTAGATTATAACTTAACTTAATTATAGTGAACTTCAAATTGAATATTGAATAAATGGAGTTATTAGCAATTGAAATAAGTCATAAAAAATTCTTCAAATGCTTTAGTATGACAGTTATGTTTATGTTAAACTGAAAAAAGAAAACAAGTAAGTTACAAAACTTCATTTACTACAAGCATACTTCAAATCCTTTGTTTTAATTTTTTATTTTAAGCTAGTATTCAAGGGATGAAGATGATTGTAATAGAAATGAAGTTGCTGCTAATTTGTAATTCTGCATGGTTCAAGTTAGAGATATTATAAACAATTTTTAGATCATTATGAATACAAATATGTTTTTTTAATGTCTTTAATCACTGCAATACTTGAAAACACGTATGTTGATAGTAAAATTGTCATCAATTGTATAAACAAAAGCAGAACTTCAAGATTGTTAATATTGTTAAAGGTATAGCATGCGTTTAAAAAAAGGGTTTATGGCACTGACAAAAAATAGAATTAAAGCAGTAGAACACAAAATAGCACAAGTACATTTCTTAAAGCAATAATATGTTCTTAAAGCAAGTATCTAACACCTCTTCCTTACTTTAAAGACCCCAAACTTCAAATTGCTTCCTTAAAAACTCGAATTTGCTAGTTGAAAGTGACTTTGTGAATAAATTTTGTCAATCAACCTCAAACTTCTTATCATAATCAATAGTACTTTGAAAATGCCTTAAAATTCTTTTTGCTATTCTTAGTCTATTTCACTAGCACAATGCATAAAATGTGCTTCCTTATCCTTAGCCACTAGGGTCATTATGCTTATTATGCTTTTGCCTTTCTTTCTATCTTCCTTAAGTTGGTGTTGGGCTATTTGAGTTAGTGTTTCATTTAAACTGTTTGTTTGAGTTTTGATTTTTATGAATCCCCTCTTTTTAACTTTGGAAATATTATCTTCTTTTTTGCCTCTTACTCTACTTTATGCCTTCAACTATTTTGAATTATTTCATGGTTGTTCTCTTACATTGTACATTGTTTGAACAAATTTACGTCAATACATTAGAAATTTTATTTTTTGCATTCATGACTCGTTTCAATTTGAGTTTACGTAGAAATGCTGAAAGAACAAAAAGGATTATGGTTGTCTTGACTGTATGGTTGCAGTTGTGTAATGTTGTTAGTTCGCTATTCAGTTTGTTGGCATCAGAGGCTTCTTTATATAGTTATAGGCCAAGGGTTAGAAGTTATTTTCAAATTTTTATGCAAATCGAGATTATAAGAGGTGAATTGTGCATGGCAATGATGAGTCATATTTATATATTTCAATAGTTAGGATGAATAGGCAAGCTTTTTTCAAACTATGTGAAATGCTATAAAGTATAAGAATGTGAAATGCTAGAAAGCATAAGAGGATTAAAGTCAACAAAAAATATGCTTATTGATAAACAAGTAGCTATTTTCTTACATATTATTGCCCATATTAAAAATCAAGTTATTAGGAAAATTTTTAAAAGGTTAAGTGAGACAATTAGTCGGTGTTTTCATAATGCTTTAAATGCAGTGATGCATTTGCAAGATATTTTGTTTAGGAAACCTGAGCCCATACCAACACACTCTTCAGACCATCGATGGATGTGGTTTAAGGTAGATAATCACCCTATTAGTTTTATAAGAAAATATAATGAATGTGATTAAGTTTCCTCATTATCTTTTATTTCATTTGAATTGTAGAATTGCTTAGGTGCTCTAGATGGGACATATATCAGGGTTAATGTGTCAATTAAAGATAAGCCTAGATTTCGAGCTCGTAAGGGTGACATTGTAACAAATATGTTAGGTGTGTGCACACCTTACATGCAATTTGTTTATGTTCTTCCTGGTTGGGAAAGGTCAATAGTTGATGGTCGAGTTCTCCGTGATGCAATTACTAAGAGACATAGACAAAAAGTGCCTCATGGTAAGCTTTCCTATATGATATAGGAAGGTTGTTTGCAATTTTGTATATAAGATAATGTAAATTGAATAACTTATGTGGTGTTTTTTTATATAGGTTGCTATTACCTATTCGACGCAGGTTATACAAATTGTGATGGCTTCCTTGCACCTTTTAGGGGTCAAAGGTACCATTTGAATGAATGGTGTCAAGGTTATCAACCAAGAACTCTACAGGAATTTTTTAATATGAAACATGTTACTACACGCAATGTAATTGAGAGGTGTTTTGGGTTACTAAAAATTAAGTGGGCTATTCTTAAGAGTCCACCACTTTATCCAATAAAGTCACACAATCGAATTATTATAGCTTGTTGTTTACTTCATAATTTTATTAGGCAGGAGATGAGTTTTGATCCCATGGAGAGTGATTTAGGGGATTATTATCACACCAATCCAATTGTTAAGGAGGAGTGTATAACTGCTATTGACCTAACTAATGCTTGGACAAATTGGAGAATTGAATGGGCACGCGAAATGTTTAATGAATGGCGAACATCTAAACAAAATGAGAATTGACATTTTTTAGGTGTTCTATTATGTTTGAGTGTTAGGATGTTTTATATTATTGTTTATGTAAGTTATTGTACTCTTTGTTGTTTATGTTGTACATTGTTATTGTAGACTATATTTTTCTCGTAAGCGGTTGATGCTTAATGTTAATTGGTATGAATAATTTTATGAATTTTTTTATTTTTGTTTATTATGATGATTTTTTTATTTATCAATATTGCTTTAATTTGGTAGATAAGTATATCGATGAATTTCCAGTTAACTATTGATTCTCAAAGTTTAAAAGGAGCAAAAAGAAAGTGGGACTATGATGAGGATGTTGTTCTAGTTTCCCGTATGGTTGGTTTACATAATGTGGAAATGTACAATGCTGATACTAGATTTAAAGCTGGGTATATCAATGAATTAGAAATAATGGTAGCAACAAAGCTTCCTAATTCAAACTTAAAAGCCAGACCTCACATAGAGTCTAAGATTAAGACTTTAAAGAAAGACTGGAGCATTGTTTATGATATGGTAAGGAAAGATACTAGTGTATTTGGATGGGATACTGAAAGGAAGATCGTCATTGCTGAATATCATGTATGAGATTCTTACTTAAGTGTAAGTATTTTTTTCATCTTGTTAGAGTCACAAAGATGTTGCTCAATTTCAAAGGAAAAGCTTTCCTTTCTATAATAAATTGACTGGGATCTATGAAGAAGATCGTGAAACTAGAAATGATGCACAAACTGCTGCGAATATTTTTGAAGGAATGGAAAGGCAAGGTGTAGGTGGGATAAATGAAGGTAGTAAAGATCAATATGAGCATGGTTTGCATGACATAGATGAGTCATTTACCCAACCTCAAACATCAAATCTTGAAAGACAAGCTGAAAATATTTTAGCAAGGAGGAGAAAAAGAAGTAATGATACGGGAGAAGCAAGCCATGCAGATTCACTTATTGTTGTTGCCAGGATGTTTAGTGATACCATGAATCAGATTGGAGATAAATTGTATAAGAGTATTAGGACTGAAACGTATATTCAACAAAGAGTTGAACAATTAGATAGTTAACTGGGTGAGATAGAGGGACTCACAAATGATGAAAGGGATACTGCTTTAGGCAAAATTCTTAATCATCCTACACAAATGCTTGTGTTTTTCACTCTTATGCCTTCTCGAAGACTTAGGTGGGTAAAGAGGTTTCTTGCCACACATTAAAGATTATGTTGAAGTTTAAATATTTTGTCCAATTATTTAAAATAAGGCTTAAACTTTTTTTTCAAATAAATAACTTTTTAGTAATTTAAACCTCTATGTTATATTTGTTTTCAATATCGTTCCATTGTTATTTTATATTGCAATTACGACTATGTAATGAATACTGACATGAGTCGGACTACGAAAATTAACCACTGCAAAATGTTAAAAAGTCATATGATAAGAAGAAAAAAATAAATAATAATAAATAAATAAATAAATAAAATACATAATTAATAATATTATTAAAATTATTAAAATTAAGAAGAAGAAGAAGAAAATTAATAATAATAAGGAATTTATTAATAATAATAATTAATATAATTAATAATAATAAGAATAATAATAAGTAGAAAATTAATAATAATAATAATAATAGAATTAATAATAATAATAATAACAATAATAATAACAACAACAACAAAAATAATAATAATAATAATAATAATAATTTGAATTTTTTGTTAGTTATTCCTTTGTCATTCCAAGTTTATATTTTTAAACTAAACATAGGCATAGAAATTCTTTAAAAGTAAATCAAATAAAGTAATGTTTTTTCTATTCTATTCTTCATCTTTTAAACTATTCCTAAGAATCACTTATCTATTCCTTACCTATTTCAACAGTTAAACCAAACAAGTCATAAATGTCAAGATCACATATTGAATTGCCTCAGAGTTGTTATTGCAATTATGTTCAGCGATTTACTTCCCTGCCTAGCCCTGTTACCCAACTGCAAAGCCCTAATCAAATACAGCCCAAATTTGCATAAAGGCTTCAAGTCTGTTCAATTTGCAACTTCCCACTTCATTTTGTTGATTGTCTTTTAAAATATCCTCTATATCATTTAAGGTAAGGCTAATTTTTCCAGACTCCATATTTCAATTCAGCAAGACTCTCGCCAGATGTTGTTGTAGTCTTCAAATTCAAAGTTTCAGGCTGCAACGTTGAAATTTTCTCACAGCAGGAGGGAAAAAATGGCTTGGCAAATGACTTACGCTCACCTAAACTATGTTGAACGAGTCTTCTGTTTGGTAATCCAATTGTACTTCTGAATTCTCTTTGTTGACTTCTCTATAGAAAAAGATGCAATCTTTAGTTACAGACAGAAGAAATATACATTCATTTAGTTGGTACTAATTAACTAATGATTGTTAACTATATCCACCATGAGTTTTCCGACTCAAGCCCAGCAGTCACTTGCCTTTTCGTCAGGTTTACTTTGGCATGCTAAAAGGAAAGACATCATTACAACCTATATTCTTTTTCGTTAACATACATATGTTACTGTGAAGCAAGCTATGTCATCTTTGGTACGTAAATGTAGACCGTATACCTTCCACATTGTTATTAATGGTTATAACTGTTTTACCTAGTACTGAATTTTGCCTGAATTGAACATTTCTTTTCATTCCACCTACACCTGTGATTAAGTGACCAAAGATGGGTTTTCACTCTTCTTTTCTTTCTCATTCATACCCTTTTCCTGAACCTCCGGAGACTTGATCGATCTCTTTTCAGCTTTTTTATCTGTTTCCTTTTTCTACTTGCAGAACTTTCTGATAGTGAGCTTTATACTAGAGTTCCAATCTTTTAAGTACCTCAATCGTTTATATAGATTTACTATTTAGGTTTCTTAACTGGGGAAAAAAAACATTCTGTGATTCAGATTTGTCTTTATGGCAATAATTCGTCAAAGCCAGGCATAATCCTGATGCCAAGGAACCATTGTTGCAACCATGATTTGATTTTATGAAAAATCAATCTCTTTCTGATTAAATATATTGTCTATTTTGTCTTATAGTATACTTCCTATAGATGGAGGGTATAACTTCACTCGGAGGCAATAATCTTGAGAAGACATCATAATCAGTGATGAACAGGGAACTTTAATCAATCAGTTTGCGAATTGTGATTGGTCTTCTTCTTGTTTTTTACAAAAGGTTTGACAGCAGATTCAGGAAATTCTTGGAAATTTCCTCCCCTAGGCACAAGACAAATCCCGATTCTTGCGGGGAATCAGTGTCACTATGATGATATCATACTAACAATAATCATTCAAACTCTGGAAGGTCACGAAGCCGAATAGATTTTGATGAGAAGAATGAGATTAAAGCCATAGAACTTCATTAAAACCTCTATAAATATGTTAATTTCGAACTCAGTTTTCACTTGTATATAAGCATCAGTTTGTACGCAGGTATACAACAACGGAATAGGAAGAGTTCAACGGGAAAATTTATATCTATACAGTCTATATATTAGCATTTGATCTACTCTTCCGAAGCTCTGATGGAGTTCTTGCAATGAGCAATAGCAGCTTGAATCGCAGCTTGCAACTCCTCCATGGTACTGTCACTAGTATATGGAGGAAATGATGTCGTTGCAAGAAGATGACCACTGTTGGTCGGAGATGTCCTCATCGAGACAGGAGCAGAGCATTCACCTCTCCTTCCTCGTAACTCATGCTTGTTTCTCATGTTTAAGTTCCCTGAAAAAGAATAAGGTTGTCTGTGGAATTGAAGATTGTCTCTCCTTCCCCTGAAGAACAACAAAGGCCTCACCATCCTCACGTATCTTTTAAGTACGTGAGTCACATCGAACCTCAGCTTTTTCTTTTGCTTCTCTTTATCTTCACCATCTTTAACTTCACAACCTTTTCGCCATCCAAATAAAGAGAAAGACTTTGGCTTGCTTTTTCCCTTTGTTTCGATGTTGTTGCTCTGGCCTTTCTGGTTGCAATCATAATTATAATTCATATTGCTGATATTGTGATCGTTTATGATGCAGTCACTGGTACTCTTTCGGGGGTTTTGGTCTTCTAACAAGTCTGTGATGGGAAGTGTGAAGCTGTCCATGGAGTTGGTCGACGAGCGGGGAGGCACAGGAAGCTGAGAGAGGAGGCGGAGAGGAAGCAAATGACCGTGGAAGAAAATGTCATCAGCTGGAGACAAATCAATAGCAAATGTTGGCTGGTTTTTGGCCTTATCAGGAACTGGTGTTGAAGAAGAGTGAAGAGAGATTGTGAAGGAGAATTCATGAGAAGGAGATGAAGACGAAGAAGGTGGAGAAGCAGAGGTTGTTGTTTCCTGCTGCTTAGCTTTCAGGTCCTTATCTTTTGCCTCCTGTTTTATTTTTCCAGCTTCAAACTTTTCTCTGCTGCTTGGATGCTGCTGAATTTCCATCGTCACAGGACTGTCCTGAAGAACTGATAAGATCTGTTTGTTGCAGTAGAAGAAGAAGCTCTTCACTTTTATCCTTTTCTCTTTGTTCCTGAGACCTACAGATGCTGCCAAAAATTTTTCGGAAGGATCAATGGTATGAGGAACCAAATGGGAACGTGTTGAAGAATTTGGAAATGGAGAGGGATGATGATAGGATGAGGGAGAGTTTATGTTTAGTTTGTTGGCACTCAGCAATTGGGTGCTTCGTATGTCTTTACTACGAAAACAATTGAAAT
>JAOQMS010000006.1:3453017-3468784 GCA_027563885.1 Erythroxylum longipes | reverse complement strand
GGGAGAGTTTATGTTTAGTTTGTTGGCACTCAGCAATTGGGTGCTTCGTATGTCTTTACTACGAAAACAATTGAAATCCCTTAACTCGCTATTTAAATTATTGTAAAATGAATTATTCTAAAACAATTTATTACGTAAGCATATGTAATAATTTATAGACTCTTAGTATATAAATAATAATATATAACAAATTATTTGATAACTTAGTAATTCAAAATCACTTTAATAGTTAATAAAATATGTAGTATAAATTATGTAAAATAAATAAATTATTAATTTAAAATCAATTAAATGGCTAATAAAAGCTTTTATTTAATAAAGTAGTAATTTAAAATCAACTAAACAACTAATCAAGAGCTTTTGTGTAATAAATTAATAGTTCAAAATCAATTAAATAACTAATAAAAACCTTTATATCATAAATTATGTAATAAGTTAATATTTTAAAATTATTTAGATAATTAATAAAAAATTTATTTGATAAATCAATTACGTAACTAGTAAATGACTTGTAATGAGTAATTTAAAATAAAGTAAATAGCTAATAAAAAAGCTTTGAATATATCTTATCCTTTACATCAAATGTTGAATAAGATAGAAACTCAAAACTCCTAATCTTGAGTTCTCTGTACCACCACCACTTGAATCACCCTTTTTCTTGGGTGGGCTGTATCTTGATTGTATTATTCTCAGCATATTCACATAAGAGTGTGTGGTGGCTGAAGCAACTCTTTGAATGTCGGTGGGTCCTTCTCAAAATCTAGCAGCTATTCCTCTAATGCAGATTTTGGAGATGGGAAATCATAAGCACCCCACAAAAAGCTTACATCGAATTGCCATACCCAACACTTGCTATTAAGGTACATTGTAATTAATACGTTTAACACCTAAGGGACATTGGGGAAAGTGTACAGTCTCATAGGTTTCTAAATATAGTGATGTATCTCTGTTAGTATTATACCTGAAAATGAACAGAAATATGGGATCTAAAGAGAAAACTCTCCTTTATTTCTAATTATGATAAGACATGAAACCAAATGGTTTGTTTTCAGTTGAAGGACGAAACCCCACCATACCCAACAAGAACGACTTTCTCACAATTACATTTCTCAGCTCAATCATACTCTAAGTGTAATACCAAGACACGCAACAAAGGAAAATATGAAATTTTCCGGAAAACAAATCAATTTACTCCTCATTTGACACCTTAAATTATATTTTCTATTAAACAAATTTTAAATTAGTGAAACTTCCAATATATTTTCCCCTAAGAGAGTTATTTGAAGAAAACAGAAACAACCACAGCTGTTAGGTAAAGAAGTGGGAAGACCCCACACACACGTGTGTGCACAGTGGTCCAGTTCTTCCGTAAGAGGAGTTATATATGTTCTGTGTTTAGGTCAACATCTCAATCATGGAGCCATTGTTTTCTCTCTTCTTTTGGATGCACCCTTCGTCCATGCACATCCTCTCTAATTCAAACACCCTTTTCTCTATTATTTTATAATAAGATTAAAAAAAAAGCAGAACGAAATAAAGGAAGGAAGTATGTACTGAAAAAAACAAAAGTTTCATGGTCGGCTGCCATAGGATCCTTTCCTCTGGTGCAAATACTTGCCACTTTTCTGCTTTTGCCACTGTCTATTCTTTATAATCTTTGTACGTGATATTCTTCCTTCAGAAGACAGAGCCTGAGAGCCAGTCTTAGGATAGGAAAACAGAGAACATGACATCTTTTAACCAAAAAATTAAAAGAAAAAACAAACCCAAACCCATTTTCTCCTTCTATTCCTCCGAACCACATCACATGTGATAAGTCTTTTTTATTTTAATGTAAGTTGGATTATGCTGATGCAGTTAAAAGTTTGGAGAATGAATGTTTATCCTCAAAGACTTATCACGTGTGAGCTGCGAACTACAGAATCACTACCTACGGGTCCACGGAGACCAGAAAAGCAAAAGACTTCAAAAGCTCTAAGAGTTTGGGGAATTAGTTCTGACACGAAAATTGTCTGCAGGATAGGACTGAAGATTTTATCATCTTTCTAGGTGAAATGAATGAGAACCGTAGTTTGAGATGCGTCTATCCAGAAAGGGTTGGAGATAGCGTATGGAAACGTTTTGACAATGAAGTTCTTACAAATGACAAAATAAGTTATTCAAAACAAGAAGAAACATACAACAGAAGTCTCCATTAAGAACACGACTAGTTCACATGCAATTTGACTACCATGCGAAGGTACAGCCAGGAAATGTCCACATATTGTCCCGGAAAGGATGGTACCAATCATGTGGAGCCACAGGAAACGCTAAGCCGTGCTCGAGGCCACTACCCATCAGACAAGACTCAACATAAGCAAAAGGAATAACAACTTACAGGAGCCTGCATTTCAATAGCCTTGATGGGAATACATCACACTGTCTGGACGGGTTCAAAGCTTATCAGAGTCTTCCTTGACCAAGTCACAACAAGCGAATTTCTAAAGGCTTCAAAGATAACCAGTCAGAAGCAAGCCACAGATTAAGAAAGAGAGAAAGAATATTGTTTACTGCTAACTAGCCACACCGAAAGGAATGGCTGATTAACAAAAAACATGGAATTATCTTTTGAACGAAATTAAAAACATTGGATAGCCAATTATCATATCTAAAGATTTACCTAATCGACAAAGGTGCGACTTTTTACATTAACAAATTCATTCAACAAGCTGATTATCGAATTTTTCCCCTAATGTGGAATGAATCTGTATCAACTAATTGTAAAAGATCCTTATATTGTGACATTACAAATGAAGCCTTCAGACATTTGAAGTCAGCTCTGTGAACAGGAGAGGGATGACTCAGTTGGAAAATTTAAGAACTCCTGATGTGTTGATCAGCCAGTGGGCTTATCAATCTCCTTAAAAAATGCTTCACGTCAGAAACTTAGGTCAACAATGCTAGTAGCTTTAGTTCAAATCTTCACACTTGCAGCAAGAGAACTCCTAAAAAGAGATCCAAATGTGTGCTTTGATAATAGACCAATGGATCGACATGGGCAAATATCCCTTCAAAAATTAATACTGTAAGGAAGTTCCATTTTTCCATTTAAGCTGGACTCCCAGTGAATGACAGCCTCTGATGCTAGTCACTTTCACTGCTATGCCTATCTGTTAAAATAGAGCAACAACAAACCCAATTATCAATCTTTCAAAGAAGGAAACTTCCGAACGACTCGTATGGAGAAAATTACTGTACCTCCTGATGGTCTTTTGCCTTCCATGGCTTCTCTCTTCTCTTGGCAACTTAAGCAAAGGAAAGGGCCATCCCAGGGACGTAACCTTCTTGAAATTGTTGAACCCACATGTATTGAGACGCCTTCTTCAGGTTTTATCTCTACTTGACAGACCGCACACATAAACAACTTAAACATGTTGCACAAGGGATATTTTGTATTTAACCTGCATCCAATAAAACAGTGCCTCATGTTATGACAGTAAAAGCTACACCTCGTAGACAAACAGTTGTGCCAACATAAGTAATATGTATCCACTCAGGCACGTCAACATACGAACAAACCACTCTTTAACCACAAAAGGCTCAACATGAAAACCCAGAAGGAAAAAGAAATAGCCAACAGAGATCATCTTCACAGCATCAACCTTTCTGAAAGCATAGCAGATCCGTTTTCATATAGTTCTTCCACAACATCTGGTTCTGCATACTTTTTATCAATTTGAGGAGCTGATTCAGAAGATTTTTTTCGAAACATGGACTTGAACACTCCTTTGCTATGCTTTTTTGGTGTTGGCAAAGGAGCAACTGGCTTCTCTTGAGGTAATATATCAATGACAATGGAGGTGGTATCATCTCTAAGTCCCTTCAGCTGTACTGCTTCCTAAAAAGTAACAAATAACAAATACTACAGTCAGAAATAATTGATCTGAATATGTAAATACTGATGTCATATTTTACATCCATTCAGCTATGCAAACTGAAGTGAGGGCCAACAACAAAATTGATGTCGCCAAAACAACTTAAAAATCTTAACCGTAAGAAAGTACATCAGAGTGCTAGCACTATCATACTTTTACAATCTGGGAGGCTGCAGCTTCTGCAGGCATCCCACGACAACAATCAAGTGCCACCTCTGCAGATATGACATCCCAAACACCATCACTTGAGATGATAATCCTACCTCCCGCAGTAGACAACTGCACATTTTATAAATTAATAAAAACAGGGACAAGATAAAGCCACAATCCTCAACAGAGACCTGAGAAGAGATAAGCTTATAATTCTCAGTGGACAAGAACATATCAAAGGAACAGTACATGCAAACATGCAACATCTCCAAGGACCAACCTTAACTTGCTTCACAAAAGGAACAGGAACAATGAATTCTCCAACATCAACATCTCCTATAGATCGTGAAAGACACAAGCCACCAGGCCAACATCTCAAAGGACCGATCTACAAAAAATTAACAAGCAAGTAGAAAAGCATCTAAGCATCAATTTCATATATATATGTCTTGAATATAGCTTATCATAACATTTTGAGCATTTGACATGATTCAAAACTATCATAAGACATCTTACTATGCATAAACAAAGCTTAAATACTTTACAACTACAGTACTGCACTAATAAGAATATAATATCAAGCTAACTAATTAAGCAAAAACCGTTGCACACAGCAGGCAAAACCTTGTAAAAAGATCATGATTGTGTAAGACAAGTGACAAATACCTCCGCCCCACCACCAGCGTTTAGCCGTCCCACTTCACCTCCGCTGGAGGTCACACGCTCTACCCTAATACAACACAAAAAAGAAATAACGCTTTGGTGAAAAATAGCGTGCAAACAGAAGCACCTGAGAAACTCATTGCATCTGACTTACTCCTCAAAATTGCTATCAAGCCTGTGGTCTGCTGACAAGTAATAGATATCACCTTCAGCAGATTCAAGAATGCATCTGGAGTCGCCGACAGAGGCAACTGTCACAACCCATCCATCTATTATCACAAAAGTCACAGTTGTTCCAGATGTTTGTGCTGGAAAGGAGAAAAAACAGGAGAACAGATAGAGCGAGTTCAAAGAGCATTTACAATAATCAACTTACAACTACAAGCATGCGGATGTGAATGTGAATATAAATGAAAAAAGTTCTTATTAGTCAATCCGTCTATCTGAGGATGACTTCACAACATGCTCAACAACATGTAGAATTCTCCGTAATAGGACAAACCTTTTGATTGAAAATCTTTATCGGTTTTAACAAACCCAGCAACCAAAGCCCTAGGAAGTGCTGCCAACCATTCATCCCTGTTTAGATCTGGAGGAATGGCGGATATGACATTATTTAAAAGATTCTCTTTAGTGTACATCGCAGCTGCAGATCCATTATGCCCATCAAACAACTGCAAAAAGATCATCATGACCATCCTACTTGAGGAAAAACTCTACAGATTAATTAACTTGTGACTACAAGAAGCAGCTTAATCTCAAAGGCTCTAAAGAAACTGAAAACGAGTCAAAAAGTCAAAACAGGTTGTAATATCCTCTCAAGTACTTAATTGATCAAACATCCAACATCAGTTACCAATATGTTAAACAAAAGTTTCGTTCGTGCAAATATGACGCCTCAACTAAGTGATCAGGCTAATCTGATCACGGACAAAACAATTTCCAATTCTGGAATTAAGTCATCAGAGGCCAAGATTTACCCCAAAAACGGAATAAGTGGTGACCCCATCACCAACAACCCTTTGGCATTCGGTTTTAAGAAGTGTAAAGTCTTCTCCTTTCTTGCTCTGGTTGGCCTGACCGTATAAGATCTCCGGTTTTTCCACTTTCTCGTGTGCCAACTCTCGCTTTAACAGCACCGAAAGCGGCACCGTTTGATGGCCTCTCGCAGACATCACTAATCATACACTAAATTCAACCACCACCCACTCGCTGCTACTTCCTCAGACGTGTCACTGATTGGCACCACCACTACCTTCAGTTCTACAACAAACTGCAAAACCGAAAAAGATAAAGAATAAAGTAAACTATATAGAAGATTCTTCACATTCACTGAAATGAAACGAAATGAAGACGAACAGAATCAAAGAGATCTTCAAAGAGACAAACTACATTAAAAAGAAAAGACATAAATACGGTACAACAAACTTCAACGATCTGTCATTTAAAAGAAGAAGGTAATCTTTTGAGACAGAAAAGGAAAATCGGAAAACGAGTAAAACAAAATCAGCGATCAGGATTATGAGATCAATGTGGAAAATATCTCCCAAATAAAACCGTTGAATTTGCCAAATCTCGACGACAATAGATTGAGGAACGGAAAGAAACAAATAACAGAAACATAAAGAACAAAGGGTAGGATGCAAGACAGTGAGAGAGACATTACGGTGGAGGTGCGCCGATAAAAGAACTTTACACGCGAAGTGATACAATTGGAAGTCGCTGCTGTCGAGAAACTCGGATCCCGGCGAGCTGCGAGAATTCCATTGTTGAAAACTTTGAAACTAACAGTGAGAGGCAGAGACACGGTGAGAGAGCAAGGGGCAGAGATTAAGCAAATTACAATTACTATATAATATGATCTGTCAATCAAAGAGGAAGCACATTTTTCTATAGGTTGACGTGGCCAAAACGCACGGTTCAAGCCGTCCGGCGCCGTTTCCCTCCACACCTCGACTATATCTTTGACGTCTTTGGCGCGCATCGTGTTGACCGTTTAGTTACATTCATAGTATTAGCGGTGAAAATAAAGGAAAAAATAAATAATTAAAATTTTCATCAATCGATTAATTTTTATATATTAATATGTTCTTATAAATTAAAATTAATTAATTAATTTTTATTTAACAAATTTTTTAATTAAATTTTAAATTTAAAAATAATTTTTTAATCATACTTTTAATTAATTTTATTTAACACTTAATTAATTTTTTGACTTCAGTCTTTTGAATTTTAAATTTTTTTCTTACTAAATTAACTTATTATCCGGTTTTTAAAACATGGAAAAAAGCTAATGGAGTTACACGACGTCTTTTTAGCGAAATAATCATAAGGTAAATCAACAAATAGACAGAAATAACATCATATGATATTATGTAATTGATTTGATTAGCTGTTAAACTTAAACCCAAGACCCGAAACTCTCGGCGCCAGTTATCCCAATCATACATAGTCTTACACGTTCTTTACTCACGACAAACAAACATCTTAAACTATGATTTGAAACTTTAAACAGCTTTAATCGGAGATTAATTGTGAAGCTTACTGAATAGATTAAGACGTTCATTTGACTTTATTAGCTTACCAATAACTATAGATAATTTTTAATTTAAATAATCAGTTTTAAATTATTTGTTTAAATACATAATATATATGTTAATAAATAATTTATGATTAATGTAATCAGACTCAGACATTGTGTTGGTCACGTTGGCAGGGAAAAAGCGCGTGACAGGTGACAACTGGTGTGGATTTCCGCGTGAAGTGAAGAATAATGATAGCAATAATTATTATTATTATAAGTAACTGCGCTAATTAATCAACAACCGCTGCGAATAAAAAATAAATAAATATGAAACAATGGGTGGCTTAGTGGAATTGTGGGTCACAGGACGAGGTCAATGAGACCCCACGAACATGAAAATGTCAAACCACTTTCCTTTCTTTTGCTTGGCTCAATCAAAGGCATGTTCCAATTTAATTTTGAAGTGACGGAATGCAAGCTTGCGTTCATATTATATTAAAGTATTTTATTCATAATTTAACAAATCATACAATATAAAATACCTTCTGTTTTGTTGTTTTGATATAAATTATTATCTAAATTGTTTTATATATTTAATACCGTTTATGTAATAGTTAATTACATGAAGATATTTATGAAAATAATTTGATAAATATTTAACAAATTATTTTATATTAATACCACTTTTTTTATAACTTAAAATAGCAAAAAAATTAAAAATTAAAATGAATAACTAAGAAGGAAAAAGTCGGTCTATCTTTTTTCAGTCACATATTGAATATGGACCACATGCCAGCGACAACAGTAATGGAGTCTCATATAATTTGGGGGAATCAACTAATACGCGGAGGAATTTCAAGTTGAAGTGCGCATTTATGCAAGCATTTCAAAGGCAGGTATTTTCCAACGCTGGAGTAGTTGACGAACGGAATCAAGCGAAAACCTCCATATGGATGATACTTACCGTCACCGTCTTCGTCCAGCAAGGTTAAAACTGTCTGAGACTCACCAACCAAAATCCGCCATTAACATGGGATTGAAGCAATGACTTGATGTAACTAAATCAATTCAATTCCCGTACTTCCCTTCATTTTCATTTTTAGATTCATGTGAATCAATATCATAGCGATTATTCAGTTCCATATAGGATAACGAATTCATTTGGTATTCAAAACAAAAGCAACTAGTTTAGCAAATCTTGAGTGCTGAATTTCTTACAAATTGGAACAATAACACTAGTTAAAACAAATCATCATAATATTTGTACATTTTTCATTTTTTTTTCCCTATTTCAACACCCCTCCAAGCTAAGGGCTTCTTCTATCCCGCATATTCACAAATTTGTCAGTAAAAAACTTTACAATCTTGATCTTCTTATGCACTTGATAGGGTTAAACGGGGTGTGTCTCCTTGAGAAAGTATGGGGGCGTGCATTGAAGGATGCAGATGAACTTATGTCCCAACCTTCAACATCTCTAGGAACACAAACATCAAAAAGGATCTGACCAAGAACTCCATGAGCATTGATACTTGGCAGTTTGCTCAGATGAATCAAATCTTCCTTCTGTTGATCTTGAACATCTCTACCCTCATAATACTCCAATGAACTTGGCATATAAAGATCAGTAGAGGATGTGGTAGCTCCCCTAATGCTCCTATCTGGACTGTAAATTGCCTTTTTCACATTACCAATTTTTGATTTCTCGTCAAGTGACCCTTCTAAACCCATCTTTTCTCCTTCAAGTAATTGAATTCTTTGGGAATAAACAGCAGCTGCCTTACCAAGGAGCTCAGTCACAGCAGCCTGGTAATCAATCGGATAAAGCCGATAATGACCTAAACAACATCAAGATACCATCAAATTTAGAAAAATATGGTGAAAAAAATACTTTGTGCTCTGAAAAGCACACAATGCAACCATGATTAAACATAGGACTACCAAACTTTTGAGACATACCTACATGAGGAGACCCATTCATTGTCACCAATTTGACATCTCCGCCAAGTTCACGTAGCCTTTCAGTAAAATTGCAAATTACTTGATAAGAAGCGAGTTCATCATTGTCTGAACAAAGAATTAGATATGGAGCCCTCATACTCTACAGCACGAGATACAAAGTTAAATTAAGAAAACAATAATAAAATTGCATAGTTCTGTATTAATATATACTTACAACAGAAGAGTATAGAGTCTGCCAATATTCAGCACGTTGTGATTCAAACTTGTTCAGGAACATTGCATCAAGACTGTTGCTAATGCCATTTGCAATCCATGAAAATATTCTTGGTGGATTAGACACTCCAGTAACAGATGGGTGAACAGCAAATCGTCTTCCCAAATCACTAATAAAATCCACTGGACTAGAATCAAAGATAAAGCCTGCTATACAGTCTCTTACCAGCTTACAGTCATCCTTTACATAAAAAAATATTGAAGTCAAGAGATTGAATAATTGCAATCATCTTTTATTATAAAAAATATTAAGGAATAGTCAAGAGATAGAATGAGATATAAGAATAAGACAAGTGTAGAAAATGCAATTGTAGAAAAATGGAAAATAATGAAACAGAATGTTGGACCTTTGCATTTAAAAGTTTCGATGATATTTATACCAAAAACTAGTCACCCCATAAAATCATAAAATAGGACAGTTTAAGCTAAGACAATAGTAAATAATTAAGCATGATAGCATTGCAGGAACAGAACGAACTAAGAAAGCAAAAGTTACTTATGAACTTGAAAGACCAATATACCAGATTCAGAGTTACTACACACTTTGCTTCAATGATCTGCACAAAAGGGAAAATAGTGTATTTACTCTTCTAGATTCTAGATAGTAGAAAGTTTCATCAATGAGAATAGATAAAGAGTTGTAAATAGGCCAGTTTACCTGCAGAACCTTGTACATGCAGGCTTTAGGACCACCAGAAAATGATGCAAAGACTACAGGGCATGGCCTAAGCTTCAGCTCCTATACATTAAAAAAAAAAAGACAGCAATTACAAGTAGGCAAAATTATCTGGAGAGCTGCAGTTCAACTTGGAAAAAGAGCCAATAGCAAGAAGATGCTGTGCAAAATCTAATGCTACATCCATCATTCACCAATTGAATTAGAATAGTTGCTTTGCAATGGCAAAAAGTGTTCCACCAGCATTCAAAAGATATCTATTATAACTAACCTCAAGAAGTTCCCTGAGAATGTCCGATGCTAAAGCTTCAGCCTTTTCTGGGAAGAACCTGCACATGTCACAAATATTAGACGTCAAGATCAACTGAGCTTGAAAAGTCAAATACTTATTATCAAACAATAAGCAGAAAATAACGAGAGGAGTCAGATTTAGAATCAATCATTACCAATTGAGTGGTTAACAACAGCTAGCAGTTAAGAATGCTATTTATTTATTTACACAGAAGTTTAATTTACTCCCTTTGAGAAATATACTGGTAGTGTTAACATCGCTCTACCTCCAGATAAAATGAAATATCATCGAAACAGCCTTTAAGTTCGTCAGAACAGAGGAGCAAAAGATGGGACAAGAGATTGGTCAGGTTTGGTGAACAAAGCTCCCCAACCTTTTTAAGGACCATAACTTCAACAACAGCCATATCAAATCCTTCCAGTCCTTCATGTTTCTCAGAGTAAATGCAAATTTTTTAAGGGAGAGAGGACAATCCCCATCACTTGTGAACATCTATCCATGAATTATAATGGCTCCAAAAGATAGATAGGAGAAATGAATCTATCTTAAATTCTAAATTACATAGTGTTTAGACTAGCATTTCCAGACACAAAATCAGTACAAGGAAAAAAAAACAACTGAAACCACATTTCTGCATATAACAAATGAAAAAGATTTCAACAGAAAACCAGAGAAAAGAAAAGGAAAAAAAACTTACAAATTTAAGAATTGAGAATGACAAACGAGGGAATCCCATCCAAGAGATGAGTACAGCTGAACGTAGCTCTTGACATGCCTCTCTTGACTCGACATCCAAGCAAATATCACCACAATTCCTTCTCTTTTCTTCCCCTTTCTCCCCCAATAATACCTACCCCCAAATCCCCACATCTCGTCTCTTTTCCCTTCCAAGAAATACAAAAACAAACAGGTAAAACGGGCTTCGCAGTATTGTTTGAAGCAACTCGTCGCCGATAAGCTTGCTCAAGTTCGGATAAAAATACAATTTACAGACAATCGCATCCGATTTATGGACAATGATGTAGAGAGGGTAGGTACGGTCCCTCCGAAGCTGTTCTGGTTTTTGTCGTCACAGATTTTTCATTGCACATAATTATTTTAAGCGTTGAATTATTTGATCCTCTGGGGAATCCAATACCCAACACTCCGTGCAATTGGTTACTATAGCTAATAACAATTCGCCACGTCATGAAGAGAAACTGTGCCATTTGCTTAGTTTGATTGGATGGATCAAGTGATAACGAATTAGGAAGAGTCAAACCGTGCTCAATTGGCGCACGCAATGTGAAGCGGGCGGATGGACGTTGAAGAAGAGGCTGCTTATTATCTTTTTTATAATATGTATATGTATAGCCCAAAGTGGCTGTCAGTGAAAGGAACGGTGTGGCCTAATAATTGAAGAAACAGGAACATGTCTAATTTGTCACTTTGTTCATGCCAAGAAATTCACCAATGTCACACATCTAATCTTTTAAATCAAATGTAAATTTAGCTTCCCCAATCACAAGAAATCACGTTTTTTGTATGTCAACTCCTTTCAGAAAGTAGTAGATGTATCGGTTTATGGGGTCGAAAATAGCTTTTTGTATTATATCAGTGAACAGCAAAACTAAATATTATTAGACCTTTTTATTAAAATTTGAAGTACTATTATTATTATTTTAAATATTAAATTATAACATATTATTATAAATAATAAATAGTTAAGACCTTTAATTTTTAAAATAAATTAAGAGATATTGATTTATTAATTGTTCATGAAAATTTTATTCGATTTTAAGTTATGACCTCTTTATGAAGTGCTCAAACGAATCTGTTTGGCCTTTATTTGACTAAAGGACAACACATAGCCCTTTGTTGCGAGGTGCATGTATTTGCGAGCGTGCCAGGAATTTAAAGATTGTGCCTCGTAATCTGACTGAAATCAAAACGATTGTGTATTGCTAGCAAGGAACAAAAATCTAACAGAAAGAACCTTGCTTTATTGGTAAACAAATCGGCAAAACGCAATGACTAAGAAATTGAAAATTTGCTGAGAACAATTGAAAAGGAAAGGACTAGGCTAGGAAAATTAACAGATTGCCGAAAATAATAAGCTAAAGAATTCAAAGATTTGCTAGGATGCCAGGCTTTTGATATGTCAGAGGTTGTAGACCTTTTTTCTTCTTCAAAGCTCCTATTTATAGCCAAAGATGTCTAGTGTCCTAATCCAATTCAACTTATAATCTTGATAAAATTTTATCTTTCTAGATAAAGATAAAATTTAGATAAAACTTTATCTTATCAGATAGAGATAAGATACCAGATAGAGATAAAGTTTGGATAAAACTTTATCCTTATCTCTTCATTATCTTAGACTTCAAGACTCCCATTCTAACTCCAATTCTACCACTTTCCTCTTCGCTGGACACTGGAATCTGATGGGCCAGGGTCAGTGGTTTTCTTCTGGACTTCGAACCATGGGCTTTTCTTTGGGCTTCGGGTTTTCGGCCAAAAACAGTAAAAATAAGTCGAACTCATTTTTCGGTGTAAACAATTACCCCCTGCACCATTAGGCTTATAAATATAAGCCTTATGGTGGCCCTTAACTTATTTAGAAAACGATTTAGCCAATGCCTTTGCCTAGAGTAGCTTTTGTACGCTTTGTTATCATCAACCTCCATGCTCCTTTGATGGACCAGAAATCTGAGAAAATTTCCAGCTCTGACTTCAAAAGCGCACTTTAACGGATTGAGCTTGAGCTGGTGTTTCCTCGGTCTCTCAAATCCTTGCCTGAGATGTTCTGCCTGGTCACCCTGTTTTTTAGACTTGATGACCACGTCATCGATGTAGACTTCCACAATTTTCCCAATGTGCCCACCGATGTATGTTACTTTAGGATCCTCGGCAGTATTCAAGTTGATTTCTTCCAGAGGGTCCTTTACTTGAAATCTCCCATCTTCCATTTTGGGTGGCGCGACTTGTACCTCTTCCAAATTTATTTCATCTCTTACTATTTCTGGGATTTCTCCTTCATAAACTAACTTCGTCTTGAACATCTCCATTTCACGATTGACTACCAGTTGTTTCTTAGTCTGCTGCAAAATTGCTTCCTGGATGGTCATTGCAGCCACTGGCCACCCTTCTTTACTTCCTCGAGCAGTCATTGGCCTGGTTGGCCAACGTCTCCTTCCATCGGCCTAGGCGACTTGATGCTTTTATTCTTCTCACTGGCACCAGTTGCTTGAAGTATCAAATGCTTGTCCTTGGTGAATTTCATCAGCGTAGGCCTGCCATCTTTGTCCCAACCTTCAAAAGTGATTGGCGTGGTATCTCCATGGTAATAGCAAGCATCCACCAAATTGACTTCAGCGCTGAAAGGATTATTGTCTGCCTTAACCATTTCCACGTTGTTGCCATGCCAGAACAATAAAAATTGGTGGAGGGAAGACGGCACACACATGTTTGCATGAATCCAGTTTCTACCTATAAGCAACTTGTAACTCGCGTTAGTGTTGATTACGAAGAGGGCAGACACACACCTCTTACTCCCCACTATTATTGGTAGTGGAACTACTCCCAAAGTCCTTGCTACGTCCCCAGTCACCGCAGTCACCACTAGGTCTGTAGCGATGATGTCCTCTTCTGTTTTCCCGAGTCCTAACAGCACTTTCAGGGGGATCACATTTACCGTTGCTCCATTGTCCACCAAGACTTTTTTCAGTGGCCTCCCATTAATACAAACCCGTATGTACAGTGGCTTAGTGTGATTCACTGTTAATGGCTTGTCGAATGTCATAGTTTTGCTGTCTTTAGTGTCAGGCATTTTCTCTGAGAATTTCTCCGCTAGATTTTGTTTTTCTTTTGCAGTCCAAACTTTTCCTTCATCTCTTGGGTTGTCCTCCGCTTCAACATCAAGACCGACATGGCGAAAAATAGCTGGCAACAACACAGAAGCAGCTCCCACATAATAAACAGGGACATCACCAACATTGAAGTAACTGGTTTACCTGTTCCTCGATGTCACCATCCTCTATTGCCTTCCTTCCGAATTTACTCTTCTGAATTCCTTCTTCACGGTGCTCAACCATCTGCTTGGTCATGTTGGCCAACTTCTTTCCTGTATCAAGCATCTTTTGTTTTTCCACCAAGTGCGCCTGGGTTTGAGTTTGAAGTTTTATTTCCAGTTCCTCTTTTTCCTGGATTAGTCTCTCAGCCAACTTCTTACGCTGCCACCTTTTTTTCTTGTTTTTGCGTTTTTCTGAGCAGCAGTAAGTATTTCCTTTTTATCTCTCCCTTTGCTTTCCACCCGAATCCACTCTCCAGCTTTCTTGGGCATCGATGGCTTAATAAATTTCGAGTGACCGCCAGTGCTGATGGCTACCTGGTCACTGGCTTCCCTGTTATTTCTGGTGACCCGGTCACCGATCCTTTCCAGTGCACCGACTCTCTCCTGACTTTTAGAGGCAGTGGTCAGGTTGTCTTTCTTTTTCCACATGTTCCACCCTTTCGGCCTCCAAACTTGATTCGTATGCCTCTGACTCCTTTTTTGGTTGAGACCATTCCTTATGTCAACACTTGCTACATTCACTAACCCAACCAGGGATGGATTTTTGTCAATGAGCATTGCCTCTTCTGGGTACTTGAGAATTTTCCTGTGTGATGCGATCCTGAATCACGTTCCTGAAGGCCCAACACATGTTGGTGGAATGAGTCCATGTATTATGATATTTGCAATAGTCTTTGGCCTTCATCTCCTCCTTGGTAGGTAAAACGTGATCTATCGTCTGAGTGTTTTGCCCATACATCGCCTGGCCTATGGTCACCGGCTGCTGAATAGCCTGGTGACTTGTACTCCTTGGGAGCGCCTGCATCTAGTTGATCACCAGACTCCCATTGCCCCCTGAGCTCATTCCCTCTTCATAGAGGTGAGGTTGAGTCGCTGGTTCAGTGTGGCTGTGGAATTGAACAGGGGTCCTGTGGTTGATAGACACTGGCGGCAGGGCAGCAATCGGTGTCTCATGCCTTTTATGCGGTGGCTGGTAGGTGGTCACTGGCTGTTTCTCCTTGTTGGGGCTGTCAATCCTAGTGGACTGCCTCCCGAGCATCTTCACGGAAGAAGTTTCTCCCAACTTGACCGCCTTGACTGACGACCCTTCACCTCCAGTTGGAGTGACCGTGAACGCCACTAACTGATTTTCTGCGGCCACTGGTAATTTGCTGGCCTGCTATTCAGCCTGACGCAATGTCTTACTTGACTTTTCTCCGCCTATGCCTTTGTCTTTCTCTGGCATGGCAAATCCAGTGACTGCAGCCAAAATCTCTTTTTGATTACT
>JAOQMS010000006.1:3382991-3427232 GCA_027563885.1 Erythroxylum longipes | reverse complement strand
ATTGGTGTATTTTTTATTTCAATAAATATTTTATTTTTACTTACTCTTACAAGTTTTATTTCTTATTTATTATATACTGATTTCATAGCAGTTCACTACCGGTTGAACTTTTAAACCTTAAACCTTTCTTTCCACCGGTTTAATTTTCGGTCCGATTTTTAAAACATTGGTGGTAGCATATGGTGATCCATGGTACTTTAACTTTTTTAATACTCTATTGACCTGTCTTTCCAGCTTCTGAAGAAACCAGTAATGGCTTTCTAATCTATTTATTTGGTCAATAACTTAGCACAAAGCGCTATTAGGATTAACTAGACGAGTCATTTGTAAGATCAACTATCCTAGTTTTTTGCAAAGTTGCTATGAGTTGAAATCATAGTCCCCTTTTTATCTCGTTCTCTTTTGCTTTCAAAATATTGAATTATCGTGTGTATATTGACCCATGCATGTTTGATTATGGTTAAGGACGACAATTCAAAATTGGCTGGAATACTCTTTGTTTTGTGTGACCAATAATGATGGTTATAATCTTTGAAGTTATTGTTTATTAGCAGCTGTTGATTTGAAAAATTGATACCTACATTGGCCTTTCATCCTCCTTGTTTTTTCTGATCTCTAAACATATGCTTAGGTTTGGTTAATGTTTGTTCTTTTAGCAATAATTGGGCTTCTGACGTGTATGCTACCACTTCTAGTTAAACAAGGAGTCAAGTACAATTTATCCATTTTCCCAATTAGAAAAGATTTGTCCTCAGGTTGATGTGCAGTACTTTTTTGAGAAATTAAAATTTTTTATTGAAGTATATAGATGGACACGTGGGATAGACCCACTTGAAAGTTCTAGATTATCTAAGTTATAGCAACAATAGACATTGTTTGGAACGAAATAAAACAACCAACTTTTACATTTAGGGTATAACGACCCTCAACTTTCTCGACTCTTCCTCGCCTCTTCATTTTTTGAAACAGAGGCAGACCTGTGGATGTAGGCTAACGGTGTGTCTCCTTCGATGGTTTCCTCCTCCTTTCTCTTCACCATGGAGCTTTCTTCCCAGTTAATAATCTCATCTTCCATTATTGTGATTCCTTACCACAATTAAGGCTTTCTAGGTTATTTCCTGTACTCTCGACTGTTTTTATTTTAGAGATCGGGAGAATAAGCTCATCAGTGACGAATCTGAAGGGAGGATCTCCTCTTAAGTAAGGTTATCCACTGAGATTTCTCCCTTCTATTATAACTTGGGGTCTTCTCGAATAACATATCTAAAACATGGTGGATCTACAGTAATCCTTCATAAAGCTGTAATGAATGAGGCATACTGAGAATGCCCTTTCATGTCCCTCAAATAAGTAACCAAAACCCTTTTTATTTCAGTAGTTTACCGTGAGTTGAGAAGAGAAATGCATGATTACTATCTGTCCTAATCTGAACTGAAATGAACTGAACTAGTTGAATGTTGCTCTCTTTTTTCCCTCGAAGAGTAGAAGATGAACTATGCATCATCTCATTCTGAACTATTCTGATATGAACCCAAGCTGAATGATAGGGATTACTGGACTGGTTTAGACTGAGCTAGGTTGAATGGTTGAATGATCTTACTATAGTAGCATACATTAGGAAACAATAAGTATTATAATCTCCAAGTGAGAGCTATACCTCTACTACAGTGAAGGTTCAACTGATTAATAATCACTTGATCCCTTATGTTAGCAATTGTGAGATCTATAAGAGAGGATAGAGAAATAGATTTCCCCTTGACTCTTCTGTTATTCCTCTCCTTCCATACTGCTTGAGTACATGCAGCCACAGAGATCATTAATACATCCCTGTCAGTTCGAGAAGTGTGCAGAAGAGGTAGCTTCAGTAGAATGTCAAAGAGTCTACAATAGTTAAACCCAGGGACACATTTTAGAGATTTTTGTTCAAAGTTCTTTAGAGAATGCACACTCAAAGAAGAGGTGTTCACTAGTTTCATCCTCTAGATTGCATAAGATAAAAATCTTAGAGAAGGATAGGAACTTCAGCCTATTTAATGTGCTGAGTTTGTCCAATATAGCTAACCAGAGAAGAAAGCTAGCATTAGGTCTAAGAACTTTGTTTCAAATTTGGGAATACCATCCTACTCTATTTACTGTCCCATCCCTCAGCTTCTTAGCTTCCCTCATAGTTATTTCTAAAATCGAAATCCCATACCATAGATAGATATCACTTTCTCCACAGTTTCTAAATTGGTGAATAGACAAGATTCTTATCTCATCTGCTGATAACAACCAAGTACCATTTCTGACTATTTCATGAAGCACTGTTTTCTTAGGGAATCTCTCCAATAGAGTAATAACCAACTGATTTTGAATTAAAGCTCCCTCCCCTGTCCAATTGTCATACCATAAGAATATTTTTTCTCCAGTCCCTATTTGGTAAGTAATGTGCTGCTGAACTTCTTCCCTCATTTTTAGGAGTTGGTTAAAGAACCAAGAGTAGCTATCTTTGATCTTTAGAGCCCAAAAAGTCTCACCCTTTAATATATAGATGTGGATCCATTTGATCCACATTGATTGTTTTTCTCCTAGGATTCTCCAAATCCTCTTGGTCATAAGTAACCTATTTTTCTTGCTAATTGAATCCAGTCCTAATCCTCCCCCTTCTTTTGATTGGCATACAGTCTTCTAACTTACGTTTGCTATTCCTTTTGCACCATTTCTTTTCTCCATAGAAACTGCTTCATCTGTTTTTCAATAGTTTTAATAAGCCCTTAGAAAGAAATAGGTAGGAGCATCAGTAGATTTGCATTGACATAATTACCGATTTCAGAAGCTGAAGTTTCCCTCCATAGGATAGGGCTCTATTTGTCCATGACCCTAATCTTTTATGGATTTTTTAACTAATGGTAGACATTCACAGAACTTTAGCCTCCTTGATTGAATAGGAATCCCTAAATAAAGAAGAGGAGGGTCCTTGACTTCCATTCCAGTAGCTATAGACAAGGCATTAGCAAGGTGAGATGCACTTTTAGAGAGGATGAAATAACTCTTTTGAACGTTAATACCCAAACCCAACAATTCCTTGAAATGGTTAAGTGTATTCATCAGAAGAGATACTGAATGAACATTTGCCTTGCTTAAGAGAATAAGGCCATCTGCAAAACATAAGCTTGTTAGAGAAAGTTTCTTGCATTTAGCATAGAATCTAAATCTGGAGTCCTTTGAAGTATTATGCTTCAGCATTTGGGTAAGGACCTCCACACAAATTAGGAATAGATAAAGGGACGAAGGATCCCTTTGTCTCAGTCCTTTTTTTCCTTTAAACATCTCCGAGGGGCTCCCATTTATCATAATACCATAAGAAGCAGTAGAAATGCACTATTGAATCTACCTTATGAATCTATGGGGAAATTTCATGATTTCCATGGTTTGTAGTAGAAAACTCCAGTTCACAATATCAAAAGCTTTTTGTAAAACCACTTTGATAGTGCAATTTTAAGGGTTTTTGCTGCGATTATACCCTTTCAATAGTTCTTGTACTAGTAGAATATTATCCCCAATATCCCTGGTGCTCATAAAAGCTCCTTGATTCTTACTAATGAGTAAATGTAAAACGTTCTTCAATCTATTTGCCAAAATCTTGGCGATGATCTTATACAGAAAATTTGTACAAGAAATTGGTTTGTAGTCACTCCATGAGGTCGAGTTGGAATGTTTAGGGACCAAATAAGGGAATGTCTTGTTAATCTCTTTCAGCAATACACCTTTTAGGAAGAATTCATGCATAACCTCCTTTACTAACCCCTCACACTACTCCAGGTTTTTTGATAGAAAACCCCATTCAATCCATCAGGTCCCAGAGCCTTAGAGCCATTCATATTGAAAACAAACCTCTCTATTTTCTAATCTGTAACTGGTCTTATTAACCAACAAGCCTCCTATTCAGGGATTCTTACTAAAACAATACGCTCAAGAACATCCCCTGGTCCTGTTGGGGAAACTTCTGTACCTAATAGGTTTTTGTAATAAGTTATGGCTTCCTTAACAAGTCCATCTTTCCCAAACACAACCTCACCTGCTTCAGTATTAATGGAAGTGATTCTACTAACAATCTTCCGAGCTAATACAGAGTTAAAGAAGAATTTAGTGCACTTATTCTCATCCTTTATCCAACCAACTCTAGCTCTCTGCTTCAATAGAGAATAATGATTATCCACCAATTGCAAGCAATTTTTAAGGGCTTTCTTTTCAACTGTAACTAGAGAACCATCAGTGGGTTTGTCAGCCAATACTTTCTGAATTTTTGAAAGATTGTCTCTAGCTGATTCTAACTCCTTAGTGATATTCCGACCTCTCCTTGTGTTGAGGTTCTTTAACTCTTTTTTAATAGCCTTAAGCTTTTGGAGGCAAATTTACTGCTTAGTCCTATAAAACTCACACTCCAAACCTTTTATTATTGCTTCTTGATATCCTTCCATATTAACCAGAAAATTGTTAAATCTGAAGGGATGATGGATTCTGGTAGAAGTAAACAAATTAACAACCCTCACATGAGTATGATCTGACATTCCAGGGTTCAGAAATTGTGTTGAGCTTCCTGAAAAAGTTTTCAACCATTCCACATTCACCATTACCCTATCCAACTTTTTCCTGATGTGCCAAATAAAACTTTGTTTGTTTGACCAAGTGAACGGATGACCTTCAAATTTTAAGTCAGTAAGTTCCACCTCCTGCATACAGTTGAACATGTCAGAAGAATAGTTAAGTAAGTTGCAATTCCCTCCGCTTCCGATCTAAATAGAGTGGTGTTAAATTCACCACTAACTAACCATGGGGCATTAACCAAAGTCTTAATTCTTCGTAGTGAATTCCAGAGTTCAGTCCTTTGAAACACAGTATTAAAACCATAGACAAATGTAGCTAAAGCACTAGAATTTTCCATTTTGAAATAGAGCTCAGTATGAATAAATTGTTGGCTGTATTTTAGGGCCTTTATCTCCAAAAAATCACCATCATAAGCAATAATTATCCTTCCATAGGCATGACTCGGGTGGTTTGAAATAAATTGTCATTTGCTACTCAAACAACATAGTTTATTTAGCTTATCTTCTCTAATTTTAGTTTCCAAAAGACAAAAAAACTAGAGGCTTTTCCTTTAGAACAAAATCTCTTAACGCATTAAGTTTGGAAGGGTTATTTATTCCACGTACATTCCTTACAATCAAGGACATACGAGAGTATTCTTCTCTTTAGAGCCTTTCCTATTGCTCCTACTGCTTTTCCTATAGGAAACCTGGTCAAATTGCTCCTCTCGTGAATCTCGATTCTACAACTTGTCCTTCTGTAATCTTAGTTCATTCTGCAAGGGAATTAGAGCTCCTCCACTTGAAATAATTCCTTTAGTATCCAAAATATTCTCCCCATTATTTGGTGTTGACTTATTTTGATCACCCTCCTGATTTTAAGGAACTCCTTCCTGCTGGACAAGATCAGGTCCATTCTCCTCAATCATTCTCTCCCCAATTAGAGGAGAGTCTTTGTCAACCCAAGATGGAACATGGTTCTCAGAAACTTGTTCTGCCTCCTCATTTATTTTACTGACTTCCGATGTATGCTTTTTCATTCCCATGACCTCCCAATAGTCTCCTCTAGTGAAAACTTTCCCCATAGGTTTCCATTCTTTGCCTTAAGCTTTTAGAGATGGTTTCTATTGATATGTTACCACTACTTTATCCTCTCTAAGAGAGTGTTCATTTGCCAACCTTAAGATTGGGATGCTGTCTTTCATTTCTTTTAAGATATCCATACTCACACATAAACGAGCAAATACAACTCTTTTCCTCAACGCAGTGTTTTCATCCATACAAATTGGTTTCCCTAAGTAGCTAACATGCTCAAGCCCTTAGTAATCCAATATTCTAAAGGAATGTTATGAATATTTACCATAGGGAAATGTTCTTCATTCAGATTTTTTCTAACTCCAAACCTGATTGTCAAGTTTGAAGAAATAAAGGGAATTGAGAGATGTGCCAAGGGCCTTCTTCAATTATCTTTTGGGCTTCTGATTTAGATGAGAAGGAGAATATCAAGTTATCTTCTTCTGTTAGCATAACCTCCATTAGTCCTCTCCCTTTCCAGTTCCTCTGAGCCCAAGCTTGAATCACTAGAATAGTTGGCCTTTTGTCCATGAAGAAACCAATGAAGGTAGCTTCTCATGTCCTAGCTCCTTAGACTAGGAACCACTATTAACTTACCTTTTATCTCCACTGGTGGGCTGAAAACCAAGGAAGAGTATGAGTTATCTCCCACAACTTGTTTCCATGTCTTTCTAAGACCTCTAACAGAATCACCTACGGTAGGAGCAGATAATTTAGAGGAAAAAGTAGAGTTGGAGGGAGGGATAGTAGTTGAGAGGGATGGGGAAATAGGTTGGACAGTAGGAAGTTAAGGATGGGAGAAGGGTATAGGAAGGGGATTTGGAGATGTAATTGTTTTGAAGGTAGCTGAAAGGGGTGGAAAATTAGTTTCCATTTTGGATTTAGAAACCAATTTAAAAAGTTGAGTTGATAATGTAGGTCATCAAGAAAAGCTTGGAAGGAAGTTTATAGGGTTATGGGATTCGGGTGGCGATGGAGGGTGGAGACTTTCAGATCTAGGGTTAGGGTTTTTTCCCCCAAGTTTGAAATGTTGTCTCCCAATGGCTACGAAATTTGAAATTAGTGGTTTTATGCTAAAAGATTGAAACTCTTTTGGAGGTACTTGATTTCAAGTTTCTTGCCTAATGGGTTGTCAAGTTTAAATAGTGAAGGACACAATATTCGTCTCCTTGAAGATTCCTGTTCTTGAAAAGAGTATTACTTTTCGTAAAATGGACTTAGTAAACTATGACTAATAAGAAATTTGTTGACAAAATAGTTGTGGTTAGTTTTAGAACTTTATTGATGAGGCATTAAATGAGTTATATGAGAAATCTTCTACCAACAGCCACCAATTTCCATAACAATTTAATGAAAACAAAAATGTTACTTGAGTTCTTAAAAATTAAAGGAGTATGTTTATGAATGGTTGATTTGGCAGTAGTTATTTTCATCTCAGAATAAGTAAATTAGTAAGCTTTAACCTAGTATTTTGCAGCGTGAATTTTTTCTGTGATAGTGTTCAAATGGTTGGTGATAAATATTTTACCTAATTTCTTTAGTTTTAATTCATTTCCTGTACTTAGTTTTAGGTTAAAGTTGTGTGTTTATGGATGATTGATTTTGTAGTAGTTATTTTCACCCAGAAATAATAATAATTATTATTATTCTTATTCTTATTCTTATTCTTATTATTATTATTATTATTATTATTATTATTATTATTATTATTATATAAGAAGAAGAAGAAAAAAAATTAATAATAAGAAGAAATTTAAATAATAAAAAATTAATAATAATAAAAATAAGAATAAGTAGAAAATTAATAAGAATAATTAATAAGAATAATAGAATTAGTAATAATAATATAATTAATAATAAAAAGAAGAAGAAAAAAATTAATAACAATAACAAATAATAATAATAATAACAATTATTAAGAAGAAGAAGAAAATTAATAACAACAACAAATAATAATAATAATAATTATTATTAATTATTTATTAATTATTCCTTTATCATCTTAAATTTATATTTTCAATCTAAATATGGAGATATAAATTCTTTAATAATAAACTAAAGAAAATAATATTTATTTCATTCTTTTACTAATGTTTCCCTCACCTAAACTAAATAGGCTGTTTGTGTATATAAGGAAATGAGAGGAGAAAATTAAATTTGAGAGTTTTGGATTCTGATGGATTCAGAGCAACCAGAGGTAGCCCGCGAGTTACCTGGTATTGTCCGAGTTTACAAAGATGGTCGTGTCGAAAGATTTCGAGATACCGATTTTGTTCCGGCTTCACTTGATGATCCGTCAAACGGTGTTTCCTCAAAGGACGTGACCCTACTTCCCGACTCCGACGTCTCTGCTCGTCTTTATCTCCCAAAACTCACCAACCCCAACCAAAAGCTCCCTCTCCTTGTCTACTTCCATGGAGGCGCGTTTTGTGTCTCGTCCCCTTACACAAGCAGATACCACAACTACGCGAGCAAGCTGGTTTCAAGAGCTAACGTTGTCGCAGTTTCTGTGAACTACAGGAAAGCTCCCGAGCACCCGATCCCCGCGGCGTATGAAGATTCACTGGGTGCACTAAAATGGGTACTTTCTCATGCCAACAATGGAGGAGGGACTGAACCGTGGTTAACTGAGCATGCAGATTTTGAGCGAGTGTTCTTGGGTGGAGTGAGTGCAGGTGCCAACATAGTCCATAACTTGGCCATGGCTGCTGGGACCATAGAGCATGGGCTAAATATTGGGCTAGTTGGGATTGCTTTGGAGCATCCATATTTTTGGGGTTCGGATCCGATTGGGTCAGAGGCTGTGTGCCCGGATAGGAAGGCATTGACTGATTCATTATGGCCATTCATCTGCCCTTCTAATCCGGATAATGATGACCCACGGGTTAACCCGTTGGTGGCGGGTGCACCGAGCCTGACACAGCTGGGGTGCAAGAGGGTGCTGGTGTGTGTGGCTGAGAAAGACGTGCTGAGAGACAGAGGATGGGTTTACTACGACACATTGGGTCGGGTGGACGGGTGTGTGGTGGAGATACTTGAGATCGAAGAAGAAGACCATGGGTTTCATTTGTTTGATCCGGAGTCTGACAAAGCTAATCATTTGATCCAACGCTTGGCTGCTTTCTTTAACAGAGCCATGCCTTCATTCTAGGCAAGATTCGTTCTTGTTCTGTTCTTGTTCTCGTGTCTGTTTCTAAATAAAAAGAATAGAATGTGATATATGGTTAATGTTGAAGATTTTGTGATTTTATTTTCTTTTATATTCATGGTATATAATAAGGCTCAAGGCATGGATTCGTCTTTTAGATTTTAATAAAAATTCAAGAATTTATAAGTTAATTTAACATATACTCATAAAATAATTTTATTTAGACAAAACTCAATAATAATAATAATAATAATAATAATAATAATAATAATAATAATATCAAACTTAATAAATTTTGATGTGATAATAATGAATGATAAATATTGCAAGAAAAGTTTAAGAATTCTTGTAAAAAAAAGAATTAATGATCACTTCTAATATTTGAAGTCAGTATTTTTGCTAGTTAAGGATAAAACTGTTTATTACCAGACCTTTTAGGATCTCGCGTTTTACTTTAATAGGAATTTTTACTGGATTGTTGTTGTTGTTTAATATTTCTAATATATTGTTTTCACAACGTTAAATTTTTTCATAAAATTAGATTTGATAAAGATTTACCTATTCTTTTTTTCAATTTATTAAATTTTATATTTAATTAAATCCTTGCAAATGTTTTTGTTTCTATAATACTATAAATAATTAAATTCTTATTAAGAGGTTATTATTGCTTATATGGTATTTAAATTCTTATTTAGAGGTTATTATTGCTTATATGGTATTTGAGCTTACAAGTTTCATTTATTGCAAGTAAGTCATGTTCCCTTACATGATTTTAGGTGAAGAAGACTACACATAAAAGAAGAAGAACAAATTTATGCGTAGTCTTCTTTTAAAGTTTAAGGATTAATTAAAAAAAATCTTAAACATTGTTCAATTTTGCAATTATATCCCAAGCTTCAAAAATTAACAATTAAAAGCTTAACCTTTTAATTTTTTTCAATTTTACCCTAATGTTAGTATCTTCGTTAAGTTTGTTAACGTAACTTACCATCTATTCTAAAATCCTAACTAATAATACACACCAACCAAAACTAATACAATTAATAAATATTAATGAAACGACGTCGTTGTTAAAAATGAAAATTTTAAATCAGTTTACGCAACCCTATGTTTGTTATTTGTTCTCTCGACTCACTCAACCTTTCATTTTCAATTTGTTCTCCCCACGCTCTAGGATACTCTCACATCACATTACACCAACAAGCTCTTCGTTTCCGATTCGTTCTCTTGATGTCTATGCGAAAAAGGCTAAGGGCGTTATGAAAATAAACTGAAAATAAAGCGTTGCAATGCGAGAGTAGCTTAGAGCGTTAGGAGAACAAATTGAAAACAAATAGTCGAGGACATCGAGAGAATAAACAAAAAACGAGTGATAACGTAAACTAATTTAAGGATTCCATTTTTTAACAACGATGTTATTTCATTAATCTTCATTAGTTGTATTAATTTTAGTTGACGAGTATTATTGTTCTGGAACCAAAAAAATTGAAAGTTTTAGCATTTAATAACCATTTTTTGAAGTTTGAGCTATAATTGTAAAATTAAATAAAATTTGAGATTTTTTCGTAATTAACCCTAAGTTTCATTTATTGTAAGTTAAGTCATTTTTTCAATCAAATTAATGATAGCAATAAGTCGAGCCGTGCAACATTGAACCCTCATTCGGGCCTGGGCCTAACTAAGGTGGGCTTAGCCTGACTTCTTAGCAGCTAGGTCTAAGGCCTGATCCTCCCAAATCTGGCCTGATAACTTCAAGTCAAGTCTAGGCTCAATTGTCTAAGCCTGCCTTTCATGATTTTAGGTGAAGAAGCCTACACATAGAAGAACAATTTTATAAGGTCGGACTTAGACTATTCTATACCTTAAAGTGTGTAATATTGGTTGACTTTAAAGAAACTGTTACTTAGTCACTTTATTGGAATTATTTAGAAGATATTTTAGCTTAGACGCAACTGGTCCCCAGCCTGTCAATCTACATAAGCCGTTCCTGAGGTTCATTCAAAATTTTCATTATAACTAAGTTTTGACGGTGAGTTCAAGTCTTCTCTGTCGCAGTTTCTAGATGACTTTTACGGAATGTACATCAAAATTAAAAAAATATCCCAAAATTTTATGATTCGAAAATCATTTATTGTGTTATTACTTTTTTATGTTATAATTTTATAATTTAATATGTGTAAAAGATGTTAATTTTTGTGTAATCTTATTTAATTTATATTTTAAAATATTTTATAGAACTAAAATTTTTAAATAACATTTTTATTGAGTTTCTATTGAATTACCTTAAAATGTTATATGATTATAAGCATAGGACATAGTTTGTGTGACATGTAACATAATTTTGATAATAAATTATATTAAAATAATTTAAAGTAACTTATTAAAAGTTATTTTATTTTTAATGATCTACATTAATTTTTATTTTTATATCAAAATAATTTTTTAAAAATAAGTTAAATCACACAAGATATTTGTATCTATAATAAAGTACCATTTTTCTAGTAGATGTATTGAATTATATTATAATTTTGGAGTTCACTTAATGTTATGATATTAATTAAAATTACTTTATTACTATTTGTTTTTCTACTGTAATTAAAAATGAAATTATGTTTGGTTGTTAAAGATAAATTGTATATAATATTTATTAATAATTGTCTATAACATTATTTTATTTTATTAAAATAAATAATTTATAAGTTAAATTTTATTTTAATTAATTCTTAAATCATATTTTATTTGAAATTTATATATTTTGAAGATATTTAAGTTTAATTATATTTACCAATAATCATTAATATAATTTACTTTAATAATGTTTAAATAAAATAAAATATTTATAAATGTAGCAATTAAATAATATATATTTAGTTTATATTAAATTTATAACAAAAAAACCAAATTATTAGAAAACAGAAACAGAAAATAAAAATCACTTTTGTAGTATTGACAAATTTTAAAAATTGAAAAAACCCAAAATTAAAATAGAAACAAAAATATTTTTTAATAAATTTGAAAACAAAAATAAAATAACAAGTCCTAGATGAATTGGGTGCACTACGTATCATTTCTTTCACATACAATACGTGTTTAAAACACAATAAAAATAATAAAGAAAGAAATGTTAAAACAGTAAAAAAGAGTAATAATTGAACATAATTAAAATATATTTACAGTTAATATAGTATTATTATTATTATTATTATCCTCAAAATCATCGCCATGAATGTCGTAACCTTATCTTCTTATTGTCTTGCATTATCATATTATTTCTTTGCATTACTATTTATTTAAGTCATTAAAAATAATTGATATTTTCAATGATTATAAAAGATATTTAAGAAATCAATAAGCAAACGAATAAAATAAAAAAAATGAATATCTACTGCATTGTACAGTAGTAACTTAGTAGAAACAAGTCGGATTCTGTGAATTGCCCAAATTCTTAGAAAAGTCTCAAAAAAGTAAGACCCTACACGAATATTTAAGGAACATAACGAGCCTTCGAGTTTCGTCCACAAAAACCGCATCCTTTTGTATCCGACAAAACCCGTGCTTTTCCCGAAGATCTCTTCCAGAGTCTTCCTCTGCCTCAATGGCTACAGGAAAACAAGTTTCACGAGATGTTTTCCCATATCTTCGACTGTACGAGGATGGAACCACTGAGAGACTTGCGGGAACTGAAGTTACTCCCGCAGGATTGGACTCGAAAACTGGTGTCCTGTCCAAGGACATCGTGATCATCCCAGAAACAAATGTCTCAGCCAGACTTTATCGTCCAGATTCAGCAAAAGGCTGCCAAAAGCTTCCTGTTATGGTCTACTTTCACGGTGGAGCATTTTGCATAGCATCGACTGCAGAGCCCAAGTACCACAACTGTCTTAATATGCTAGTTTCCGAGGCTAACATTGTTGTTGTCTCAGTTGACTACAGGTTAGTACCAGAACACCCGCTTGATGTTGTCTACCAGGACTCGTGGGATGCGCTTCAATGGTTGGCTTCACATGTCAGTGAAAAAGGTGGCACTGAGCCATGGCTTAAGGACTATGCAGATTTTGATCAGTTGTTTCTTGCAGGAGATAGTGCAGGTGCTAATATTGCTCACCACATGGCCTTAAGGCTCAATAGCTCGGAATCCACTCGAACGCTACTGAAGATTCGTGGGATTGCCATGATTCATCCTTATTTCTGGGGAAAGAATCCGATTGGTGTGGAGGTGGAGGACAGCCTAAGAAAACCAATGGTTGATAATTGGTGGACCTTCGTTTGTCCATCGGAAAAGGGATGTGATGATCCGTTGATCAACCCTTTTGTTGATGGAGCCCCCAGTCTTAATGACTTGGCGTGTGACAGTGTGCTTGTATTTATTGCTCAAAAGGACATATTGAGCTCAAGAGGGAAGCTTTATTACGATGAACTGATCAAAAGTGGGTGGAAGGGGAAAGCAGAGATAGTGGAGACGAAAGGAGAAGATCATGTGTTCCACATCTTTGACCCAGATTGTGAGAATGCTCGTGTCTTAATCAAGCGTTGGGCTTCCTTCGTTAACCAGAATTAAGGTTTTATTTACTCTCACGTCATTGTCTTGAAAGTTGGAGCACCTCACGATAAAGAAGTCTGTTGTTCTCTGTCAATTTCCATGTCAAGGAACGAAAGCAGAAAATAAAGCTAAAGGTGTCTTTAGATGTAGATTTCCATCAACTTTTGTGGATTGGAATTGTTGTTCTTTCCACTGTTTCCTGTAACAAGACTGCTGAGTTTGATCTTTGTATTCGTTTACAAATGGCAAACAAAGAACAACTTCTTGTATTCCTTTACAAATGGCATCAACATAATCATCTCTCCGCTCGGTCTTGAAACAAAGTTAGTTCGCTGGTAATATAATGAATTTTCTTTTGTCATTTTTTAATTTTAATAGTATTTTTATTCCTTTCAAATTATATAAAACGTTATAGTAATGCTATTAATGCTCTAAACATATTTTTAATTATTTATCCAAGTCAATAAATCAAAAGATAGTTAATTTATCAACTCAATTTTATTAAATTAAAAGCTTACAATGATTTATAATACGAATCCATCATTCCAAGACAGCAGTAGGCCTAGGAAACAAACGTAAACAATAATCCTGGATCAAGCTTTATTTTATCGTTACCACCATATGTCAAAGCCAAATACATTTTGCCGGTTAGTAGGGGTAAGGAGTCTCTCCACTACGTAAGGGTAAGATTCCGCAATATTAGATCTTTCTAAATTTTGTGTTTCGGTAGAATTTTAACTAGATTTTCAATTAAACTTAATTTTTTTATCACTAAGGATAATCTTTTTCATTTATTTTTAAAATCTTTAATTGTATTAATTTTCAACTAATTTTAAGATGATAAAATATTGGTTGAACCTTTTACAACTTAAATTTTCTGTTTTATCATTTTAAAAATATTAAAGAAAACAACTAATTTATGAGCTACTACTTGTTTGTTGGAGTACAATTCATTGAAAGATTAGATGCGAAAAGTTTAAGAATGTGATGGATATATAACACGTGACAGGTCCTTAGTCACGTACCTCGGATCAAACGTGAAAGGGCAAAAAATGGAGTGTTATGAAAAAATGCCTCTGGATCGAATATCGGTTGAATTTTGATAGCCCAAAAAATAGTAATGAAAATAAAGATAGACAAAATAAAATGAGAAAGAACACAAAGATTTATGTGATTCGGTCTATTTGACTTAAGTCCACGGCCGAAGGGTGAGTAATTTTACTAATATGTGGAGAATTTATACAAGTACAAAGGCTGGAACAAAAGGCTTTTAAAACTCATCAAATATACAGAAAATAACTGAAGAAAGGATGAGAGAATTTGTGTTGTTTTGGGTGACTGATTTTGACTTGTGAGGGGCCAAGGCATGCATTTGTCAACAAATCTCCACCTTGACTTGGTTCCAAACAATTAGTGATTTGCTCCACCTTCTCTGGCAATGCCCCAATGGGCTGTTTCACCAACATTAAACGTCAATCAAGTCCAAGCATTGCTTGAATTTGTAAACTGGAAGAGTCTTCGTAAACATATCAGCAGGATTGTCCTTAATATTGATCTTCTGAAGAAGGACCTTTTTCTCTGCAATAGTATCCCGAATGAAATGATACTTCACATCAATATGCTTCTTCCTCTCATGATATATCTGGTCTTTCTTCAAATGAATAGCACTCTGACTATCACAATAAACAGTAGTAACCCCTTGATGTTGAGATAACTCGCCTAATAAACCTCTCAACCATAGTGCTTCCTTGATAGCCTCAGTGACTGCCATATATTCAGCTTTAGTAGTAGATAAATCCACCACATGTTGTAGAGTAGCTTTCCAACTAACAGCACAACCTCCAATGCAAAATACATAACCTGTCAGAGATCTGCATTTGTTGAGATCACCAGCATACTTAGAATCTACAAAACCAACCAAAGTGTTGTTGGTTCTACCAAACTCTAAACAAAAGTTTGAAGTGCCCTTCAAGTAATTGAGAATCCATTTCACTGCCTGCCAATGTTCTTTGCCAGGATTGGCCATATATCTACTAACGACACTAACAGCTTGTGAAATATCAGGACGAGTACATACCATTGCATAGATAATATTCTCGACGACACTAGAATAAGGAACCCGTGCCATATAATCTTCCTCTTCCTGTGACTGTGGTGATTGAGTAACAGATAGTCTAAAATGACTAGCAAGAGAAGTACTAACTGCTTTGACATCCCACATGTCAAATCTCTTCAAAACTTTATTGAGACAATTCTCCTGGGTCAAGAATAATTTACCAACTCCTCGATCACGTCTTATCTACATACCAAGAATTTTCTTCGCTGCTTCCAAATCCTTCATCTCAAATTCACCATGCAATAAGGACTTCAAATGGTTAATATCTGTAACATTCTTGGTAGCAATGAGCATATCATAAACATATAATAACAAATAGATGAATGAGCCATCATCTAACTTCCGGAAGTAAACACAGCTATCATATATGCTCCTGGAGAAATCATGACCCAACATAAATGAATCAAACCTCTTATACCACTGTCTTAGAGACTGCTTCAATCTGTATAAGGATTTCTTCAACAAACACACCTGGTCTTCTTTTCCTGCAACTTCAAAACCTTTAGGTTGTTTCATATAAATCTGCTCATCTAATTCACCATGTAGGAATGCTATCTTGACGTCAAGCTGTTCTAATTCCAAATCAAACATGGCAACCAATGCAAGTAATACACGAATAGAGCTACGTTTCACTACTGGTGAGAAAACATCATTAAAATCAACACCTTATACCTAACTGTAACCCTTTGCAACTAAATGTGCCTTATACCTTGCATTTTCAAAACCTTAAGTACCTTCTTTTCTTTTGAAGACCATTTGACCTTTGGCGGCTTCACCAGAATCAAAGTATCATTCTTGTGTAGAGATTTCATTTCTTTGTTCATAGCTATCACCCACTTATCAGCATCAACACTTGAAACTGCCTCCGTATATATGGAAGGTTCACCGTCCCCATCTGTTTCCTGTACCACTGATAATGCATATGCAACTAAATTTGCAAACCTCTGTGGTGGTCGAATCTCCCGTCTTGGCCTGTCTCTGGATATTGAATGTTCTTCTTCTACTGGTTCATTTTGAACATGATCAAGATTTGATTCATCAACTTGATTTGTCCAATGTGTAGAGGACGTTTGTGAAGGACCTAAACTGCTAATCTCTAACTCCACTTGTTTCTGTGTAATATCCTTTTTTCCTAAATTACAAAGATTGCAAGAATCTTTTCTAGGATACAACATAGAGGACTCATCAAATGCAACATCCCTACTAATTACAAAATTTGGTGACTTATGATCAGGACACCACAAGCGATATCCTTTCACCCCTGAAGCATAACCAAGAAAAATACATTTCTTAGCCCTAAGCTCTAACTTTCCCTCATTTACATGCATATATGCTGGACACCCAAATATTCTTAAAGTAGAGTAATTAGCAAGAGTACCTGTCCAAACTTCCTCTGGAGTCTTGAAATTAAGAGGAGCACAAGGAGAGCGGTTGACAATGTAACAAGCTGTAGCAATGGCTTCTGCCCAAAAATCAAGTGTCAACCCTGCATTAAAGATCATACACTGAGCCCTTTCCAAAAGAGTCTGGTTCATGTGCTTGCCGACTCCATTTTGTTACGAAGTCATTCTGACAGTGTGATGCCGAGCAATTCCTTCATTCTTGCAAAATCCATTGAATTCACCTCCACAAAATTCCAAACCATTATCTGTCCGTAGCCGCTTAACATTTTTTCCTGTCTGCTTTTCAATTATAACTTTTCATTGCTTAAAGGTTAAGAAAACATAATTTTTATGTTTCAAGAAATACGCCTAAACTTTCCTTGAATAATCATCAATAAAAGTCAATATATACCGGGCACTACCTTTAGATAGAACACGAGAGGGCCTCCAAATATCAGAATGAATATAATCCAAAGTACTTTTAGTTTTGTGTACAGCTGGAGAACTGAAACTAACTCGTTTTTGCTTCCCAAAGATAAAATGCTTACAAAAGTCCATCTTACCAATACTTTGACCACAAAATAGGCCTCTCTTGCTTAACAACGTTAAACCTTTCTCACCCATGTGTCCCAAACGCATGTGCCACAATTTGGTAATGTCACCATCAGTGGAGACTGTCACAACACCTGTTACTGTAGATCCCTGTAAAACATACAAACTACCAGACCTGTAAGCTTTCATCAATACAAGAGCACCTTTATAAATTTTCAAAACTCCACCTTCAGCTGAGAACTTGCACTCTTGAGAATCGAGAGTACCCAAAGAGATGAGATTTTTTTTCAAATCAGGAACGTGTCTAATGTCAGTGAGTGTTCTAATGATACCATCATACATCTTGATCCGGACTGTACCTTTACCAACAATTTTACAGGCAGCATTATTACCTATCAAAATAATTCCACCATCCAATGACTCATAAGTGGAAAAACACTCCCTGTTGGCACTCATATGGTAAGAACAACCCGAATCTAAAATCCACTCCTTATTAGACCTAATTTTGTCTTCTGTAGCTACAAAGATAATTCTCTCATTTCTCATCTGCTGCTACACTAGCCTTGACAGTGTTGCTGTTATTCTGCTCAACTTTATTTTTCTCCTTATATTTCAATTTATAGTAGTCAGTCTTTATATGCCCCTTTTTTGCAATAATTACAAATTTTATTTCTATGTCTGGATTTGACCTGCTTTTGGATCTACTTCTTTCAAAATCTCTATCTTCAGATCTACCCCGTACAAATAGTCCCTCTGCCTGACATCCATTATTCTCCCTAGTGATGTCCCTATCAATCTGCTCTTTTGACTCTAATGCAGACTTAATACTATTATATGAGACTGACTGTTTCCCATAAATCATAGTATCACGAAAATATTTAAAGGAATGGGGAAGGGAACATAACAACAATATGACTTGATCTTCATCCTTAATTTTTACACCTACATTCTTCAAATCTAAAATAAGAGAATCAAATTTATCTACATGTGAAAGAATAGATATACCTTTTGTCATCCTCAACATGTACAACTTCTGTTTCAAATAAAGCAGATTTTCCACCGTCTTCTTCATATATATGACTTTTAACTTGTTCCACATACCTTTAGCTGTGCTTTCACCAGCAACCTCCTGTAAAACCTCATCGGAGAGATTCAATGTGATGGCTGATCTAGCCTTTTTATCTAGATATGTGAATTTATCTAACACCACATCTGCTGGCCTTTTCTCCACTCCATCAAGTACAATCTCACACCCATCTTGTATTAAAATGGCCTGCATCTTGAGTTGCTACATACCGAAGTTAATACTCAGGTCAAACTTTTCAATAGAGGTCTTCGTTATTGTCATGATGGATAAATATTGATATTCTAATTATTTTTCGACAAGTAGGCCCCACACGTGAAATCAGACAACAAGCCCCACAAAAGTAGTGGGCCCCACAAAATAAAACAGAGACAATGGGCGCCATTTAGACTCATAATAAAATCTAAGTTACTTTCTGGTGTGGAGGATCCACTTTAGTAGCAACCACAAAGTATAAGGTAAGTTAGATTAACAAGAGAAGCTATGATACTAATTTGTTATGAAAAAATACCCCTGGATCGGATATTGGTTGAATTTTAATAGCCCAAAAAATAATAACGAAAATAAAGATAGATAAAATAAAATGGGACATAATACAAAGATTTACGTGATTCGGTCAATATGACCTATGTCCACGGCCAAAGGGTGAGCAATTTCACTAATATGTGGAGAATGTATACAAGTACAAAGGCTGGAACAATAGGCTTTTAAAACTCATCAAATATACAGAAAATAACTGAAGAAAGGATGAGAGAATTTGTGTTGTTTTGGGTAACTGAAGGAGAGGAAGGAATTGTATATCTGAAACTTCAGCAAACTCCTCTATTTATAATGCAAATGTTTGAGCTTGCGTCCAAGAAATTTTGTCAAATTTTCAAACTCTCCGCAATCTTCGAGCAGGAAAAAATCCATGCCAAGCATGCTTGAAGACTTTTGGCCAAGCATGGCCAAAAGAGTCTTCCTTGGTTGGCCAAGCATAGCTAAAAGAGTCTTCCTTGGCCAACAAAATTTGACTCCTGAAGGGCCAAGGCATGCATTTGTCAACACGAAGAAATGCGGAAATAACTGATTTTTTATTCTGAAACTTCAAACGAGCTTTTCGACTCTGAAACGAACCCGAATCTACCGCCGTCTTCACGAGAATTGCTCTCGGGAACACGAGCTAGGTCTTTCTATAGTTTTCTCAAAACGTGAGCTCTCTTAACGGGTCAGAGATTCCTTATGCTCGCGATTGACATAAGCAACTACAGGAGACCATACCTATTTAGCTTCCATATCGGGCTTCCCATCACAAGGCCGATATGGACCAGGTCTACACTAATTTGGTTCCATTTTTCACCTAAACTTTGACCCATTGATTCAGATCATTTATTGGGTCACTTTATTATCTTTATCTAGATCAAATTATGTAACTTAATTGATAATTCATTTAAAAATTAAATTACAATTAATAACTATTCATTGAATGAGAAATTGACAAAATTTCCCTTAGGGGCAAAAATGTCTAACAATTTCCCCCTTAGACAATTATTAATTGTAGTTTTGACTCAACTTTAAAAACAATTTAAAAACTTGGTTAAGCTACGCTACTGTATTAGCTGACTAAGTTTTAAAAAAAACAAACATTTGATCCAAAGATAATGAAAGTCCAACATTCTGTCCTGTAAGGCTTTTGATATCGGAAAATATTAGACACATGTGTCATGTGTGACGTATACCTAATACCTCACTAACATGAATGAGAAAACGAAATGTGACAGACTACGATAATACCTTTATGATCTAATATATATCATCTTTGTCTATAGGTCTCTATTTCTCCAATTTATGCTAAACTGCATTGCTAAACTACATCAGAGAAATCTTGTTTTCTCTCACCGAATGCTAAACAACATTAAAGAAGACTTGTTTCCTCTCACCATATGCTAAATAACATTAGAAAAAACCTTTATGTTCTCCAACTGAATGTTAAACTGCATTAGAGAACCTTTATGGGATTAAAAACTTATATCCCCCTATGTTATGTCAAACTTTAAGGATATTTCTGTACAAAATTGTATGTGTCTAATGACATAGGCTTAAGGTCAATCTTTATAAATTCCTAAAGACCTTTAAAATGCTTAAGATCAACACAAATCTTAAGGCTTCTATACGTATTATGACAATGTATGATAGCATGTATTACTGAGGATAACCAATGATCATCTTTATCGATGAACCATTATATCGTCATAATACATCAAAACGTACAAATGTACGTGGAGCAAACCTAACGAACTTTTAGCTAACAGTGTCTAAGGACTTCAAAACACCTGTATTGTATACTTGTGTTCCAAATACAAGTGGGTAAAGTCCTTTAGTTAAAGAATCGACTTATAGTTCCTCAGTCTTTAAATGCTCAAAACCTTAATGTTACCTTTTCGTATCAACTACTTCATGATTGATCTCAAAATGCTAAGACACTGTGATATTCAATGTTTTTGTTAAACAACACAAAAGCTTGGTTATCAGATTACAACTGAATGAGTTTAGCCACTGAATCAACCACAGACAATTTAGAAATCAAATTTCCAAGCTAAACTGTCTGTGAAGTAGTCTATAGCATGCACTATGCATGCGTGGTTGAGAAAGTCACCCATGTCTTTTTGGCACTCTTCCACGACATTGTACCATCTGCACTTTAAACCATAACCTTAAGTAAACTTTCGATCATGTGAACACATAGCTAAATTTGAATTTGAATTCCCTACGAGGTTTAGTTTGTTGACTTTTTTATATGCCAACGTATAATTATTGATTCCCTTTAATTATCTTAACACTCACTTGACTGGATTTCAATTCTATATCTAGGTTAACCAGATACTGACCAAACAGTCAAACAGTAAATGCAATGTCTTGCCTAGTACATAGCCGAGCATACATGAGACTATCAACCGTACTAGAATACGGAACATTCCTCATAACCTCTCTCTTTACTTTATTCTTTGGTCACTGTGCCAAAGATTATCTCTCACTATGAGAGATAAGTGTTACGACAGTTTTACTGTTAACCGTATTAAACCTTTGTAACAATACTTAATGTATGCACTATTTGAGAGGTATGATGAGTGTTAAGATTTGTCCTAGTAAATCCAAATACCTAGGACAAAAGATGCTACGTTAAGGTCTTTATGTCAAAGTTCTTAAGCAAAAGTTGTTTCACCTTATACAACATGGTTAAGCAATTTGACGTGAGCAATATATGATCCTTATGCAATATTAGGAAGATAATTTTTCTCCCCCTGATCTAGCACAAGCACCTTTTAATTTAATTTTCCATGAAGCTGAAAGAGGTCACAACCTCGTCAATTGTAAGGTTTCACTTTCTGAAGGTTTGATGTAAACTTTATATTGATCTGCATAATATGCAAACCATGTCAGTTCCATCTGGATCCTGAAATCCTTCAGGTTGTACCATATAGACCACTTTATAAAGGTCTTTATTCAGGAAAGCGATTTTGACAACTATTTGATGCAACTCTTTATCATCATGAGCTACAATTGCCTTAATCACTCAAAATGTATCCTATGAGGATACGAGAGAAAATTAATATGTCTCCCTGAGTGAACCATCAGGCAATTGAGCTAGTTCATAAATCGATGAACTTGATCCTGAAGTCTTTTGGTCTTAAACTTTATTTATAACTGACGGTTTTGCAGTTCTGCTACAAAATCAACTAGCTCCCTAACCTTACTATGCTTCATGGCTTACATCTCATCAATCATTGCAACCCACCATAATTCCGCTGTGGGTACAGAAATAGCTTCTGTAAAAGCAACTGAATTCTTAATATGTCTAATATCATAGTCCTGTTCACCTAAAAGACTATGTACCCGCAGAAACCACTGTGTGTACAAGTATGGGTTCCTATTCTTGTACAGGTACGGTACAAAGACCTAAGTCTACCAGATCTAACTGTATGAGTAGCAGATACCTAATAACTGTAGTATCCATCTTGTTATCATCCTAAGGGTCAAATGGCCACCATCATTTCAGACATCATATTCCAGAAACTCAACCGTTAGTAATTCCACTATTCTGTTCCCTCCTTCTCTACAGTAGAATCTGTAGCCTTTAGAGTGGTCAGGATATTTTACTAACTAACGATGAATGAAATGATTATGTAATTTCTCTTTATAAGGATTATACCACCTTTGTAGGGTAGCCCCACACACGGATGTGTGTGAGACTGGGTTTTCACACTTCTAGATAATTGAGTAAATCAGTCATGTTTTGTATTGACCTTTTCAAGTCCTTCAGGGTGCAATTATGTCTTTCAGCAACACACTATTTTGCTTAAGACTGCCCGGTATAGTGAATCAAGTCACTATGCCAACCAATTTCATATATCTGACAACCGAACCTTTTCAAGTTATGAAACACCATATTTGCCATGATATTCTCCTCCATGGTCAAACTTGACATTATAAATGAATTTTCCCAATTAGTTCTCAACCTTCAGTCTTTAAGCGAGAACACATAACTGTAATGGGAATAATCATGACAAATGTCAGAACACTTTTGAAATTGTACAATGCAACTGTACAAAGTCTTCTGATATCTTTATGTATCAGACTTAACAAGTCAGAAGTATAAGCTGACTTCAATATCCTTATTTCAGTTAACTTACTTTTGCAATAGTCAACACATGTTTCCAAATCATCATAATCTAGAGTTGAGAGAATGCCTTCCTTAATCAATCTCTCAACCTTAGCTCTGGAAATGTGGCTCAAACTTTTATGCTACATCATGTATGACTTTTCATTCATCAAGGTCCGACATTTCATAACTGTTCAGCAAGATACGAAGAAGCATATATCCAATTCGAGGTAAGGCACACTCTATACAAACTATATGACAAGAAAGTTGTACCATCATGTTTCGCATTAAACACAAATGTACAACAGAAGTATTAAATACAAAATGTCAACTTTCTTTATCCAAAATTGATCCAAAGATCATACATAAAATGTGTTATGTAAAAACCTAAATGAACCTTGCTACAAGATTCAGTACATACATCCCCTATAGATATTACTTCCACTTCTTCATTACTGTCAACCATCAATTACTCCTTTCCTTTATTTAGCTTTATCCTGGATATGAACTTTCACATCGTGGGAGCACCTTGATCAGATACTCTATTATATAGTCACCAAGTACTTAATGTGACTATCGCAAATCAGATTCATAAATTGATAAGCTAAGAAGTCATATGATAGTCACAGACTTTCCTTCTATGCCTTATATTGCTGGCTTCTTTATGTCTCTAGGATCTTTAATAGCATTGAATTGACCAGCATCAGTAGGTAGAGAAGATTCAGTCTTTCTACCTTTAATCTTAGTGTGCTTCATCTTTCCCTTCCCTTTAGTTACATTGAGGGCTGTAGGAGTAACAAACTTAAATTTCTCCCCCTCAGCAATGCAATGGGAAATCAAAGCATTTAAGTCACATTCCTCATCCTGCGAATAACATGTCTTCACCAAATTACTTAACTCTGAAGGGAGTGTATTCAGAGTCTGGTGAATTATGAAGACATCAGTAAGAGGAATGTGCAACATCTTCGGTCTACTGTGAAGATGAATCATTATTGATATGTACTCCTTACTCTCCCTTTTCCCGTATCCTTTATGGAAATAATTCTTTATTTGAGGCACTTGTCTCAATACTAGATGAGACTTCGTACCTCTAGGAGACATTTCCAAGAAATACTGTGATATGTCTGTGTCCAGAAGTTCACTATGCAGATGATTAGGTACGGATCTCTTAATGGTAATTAGACATAATCTTTCAGACCGATCCTAGGATTCATAGGCTGCTTTATGAGCTTTCGAGCTCATGAATGTAGGTAGAGATGGCCTATATATTGAAACCAGTTAGGGTTTCAAAGGTGACACTGATATTATTGACCGAAAAGGTGACTCTAAGTAACTTTGATTGAATCAGCGCAAATGTAGGATAACAGCGATATTAAAAGCCATTAAGCAGTATCTTTCCTGAAAATTCGGTCACACATATTATGAAACACCTGTGGGATGGATACATAATATATGTAACTAGATCTCCACACATAAAAGTGATTAGAGTACAAACCATTAGCTCTCATGACACTATCACCTGTGGGCGAATAGATCATTCAAGTAACAACTTTCCTCTATTAAATGCCTTTATGCACATCTCAAATCTCATGTAAGGCTAACACCTGTGGACAGAATAACCAAACATGAGATCAGAGATATCCCCTAACGTGTAAGCAGAACAATTCAAAATACTCACTTGAAAGGCCACTGTAGTGACTGCATCCTCATCAGCACTTAAAAAGTCCACAAGCACAAATGATACAACTTTTTGTTATCCTTACATTCTTTATGGGCATATGGTATGGTATGTGACAATGTAACTTCAATAAATGCAAAAACCCAAATGCACAGTCTCATTGTCACACACCCGTACTGAAGACATTCTCTAAAAACTTCATTTGAGACTTTCGTAAAAGAAAAACTCAGTAGAGTGACTATCGTGCCTTACTTGATACCGAACCGACAGCCCGAGGCATAAGAATCTCATGTATCTCCTTTATGGCAAGTTCGTTGCACGAAAATTCACTTAAAAATGGATTTGGAATGTCTCAATTCCTTTTCCGATTGGCTCATGCTATCCCGAACCTTGAATATGAGACTCGAGACACGACAATTTGAAGTATCTCCCTCATGTGATATCTGAAGCATGAAAATTCACTTGAAATCAGATCCGAAATATCCTAATTCCTTTTTCTAGAGTTAAACTTTAATTTATTACTAATGTAATAAATCCAGAAAAATGCAAAAAAATCACTTTATAAATTTCTCGGACCCGGAAACCGACCCAAAATACCCCAGGGCACCCTTACAGGAAATATGAAATTTTTTGTTTTTTAAAATATTATTGTAGCTAACGTCCGTACGCTGACATCAGCATGACTGCGTCGTCCTCGCGTCTGCGCGAATGGCGCATGTGGAACACATGTTAGCTCAGACGGGCGCGTCACGAGCAGATGCCCCTATCGACGCTGGCGCGTGCGACGCACGCGCTAGACATGCATCCTATCCTGATTGGGCCACGTGTCAGCTCGTGCATCGCACGTGCCAAACATGTCGCCCCTCCCAATTCACTGTGCACGGTTGGGCGTGTGTAACACAAACGCCAGACGGTGCGACGTTCTCACCAAAAAAAGATGATTTGCGGTGAGTTTTAGGTCTATTTTTCGACTTCCCGAGCCCGTTTTCAACCCGTTTCTCAAAGCTTAACGTATGTATACTATTTTTATGCAATAAAAAGCAAGAAAAAATCGAGAAACGGAAGCTAGCTCTCTGAAAACCTTATAGAGAGAAAAATCGAAACATTTTTGTTTTTAACCACCTGATCACGCCACTGCTTTGATACCATATGTAACACGTGACAGGTCCTTAGTCACGTACCCCGAATTAAACGTGAAAGGGCAAAAAACGGAGAAATGCGAAATACCTGATTTTCAGTTCTGAAATTTCAAATTAGCTTTCCGATGCCGAAACGAACCTGAATCCACTGCATCTACACGGGAATTGCTCTCTGGGATACGGACTAGGTCTTTGTACAGTTTTCTCAAAACATGAACTCTCTTAACGGGTCAAAGATTCCTTATGCTCGATATTGATATAAGCAATTGCAGGAGACCATAACCTATTTATATAGCTTCCATATCAAATTTTCCCATCATAAGGCCGATATGGACCAGGCCTACACTAATTTGGTTCCATTTTCTACCCGACCTTCGATTCATTGATTTAGGTCATTTATTGGGTCACTTTATTATCTTTATCTAGATCAAATTACGTAACTTAACTGATAATTTATTTAAAAACTAAATTATAATTAATAACTGTTCACTGAATGAAAAATTAACAAAATTGCCCTTAGGGGCAAAAATATCTATCAGGATATACTTATAAATGTATCTATTGCGTGAATGATCTTATGATATGAGATCATCAATATATCTCATATAATAGTTGAATACATTTTAATGTTGATATTTAAAAATTCAGTCAAAGTTGTTGATGATTAAAATAATTCAACATTGGTAACCTTATTAAGCAATTGTAAAATATAAAAATGAGAACAATGTAATTAAAAATCATATAAGGTGATTATTAATTTAACTTATTTTATTTATTAAAATATTAATAAAAATAAAAATATAATTATAAATGAATTGGTTAATTGCTATCCATTGTTAGACATCATTGATGACTTTAGAATATAATATTAATCATATTAACATTTGTAAATTATATATAGTCATTATAAAATTATCGTCAATATAATAAAGTCACGCATAATAAAACTGCTAGAGTATTCTATATTAACTAAACATGAAAATATTAAAGGGTTTATTTACATGGTAAGTGTCAATTATCTAAATAACTAGTTATAATTATTTGACAATAATTAACCCAAACTTAATTTTTGTTAATAGATTCTATACTCGACTCATATTAAAAATTATAATAAAAGCATCCAGTGAAAAAAAAATAGTGTAATGATTCAATAGGACTTGAGTAAATAAACTTTTGAAAAATTAAGTAATTCATTAAGGCTTTGTGCTCGCTGAGTTATGCCTTATCGGTGCTAAAGTCCACCAACACAGTCAACTCTTGTTCTGATACATTCTTCAGATCTAATTCATTATACAATAGAAGAAAAAATCAACTTGATATTTAAAAACAATATTCAATTACATTAAAAAATTATTTTGTAGTGAGCTTTAAAAATTGTTTCTTAATTTTTTAAACAAAGAAATAAAAAGAAAACAGATAGAGCACAGCACGTCTCTATCACGAATTGTCTTCAAAGTTGACCTTCGTGGTAGTATTTTCGTTGCTTCCTTATGTAATTATTATATACGTGCTTGATAGAGTGTCTCGTGCAAGGAATACGAATAGAAGTAAACGACTAAAAAGTAATAACATAGAGTTTTAGTTCATCTGTTAGAACTTAGAAGATATTCTTCCAACTTTAAAGAATCTTGATCGTATAATATATTCAGGTCTAGTGTTATAATCTCGTTGGATAAGTTAGCTTTTAAAAGGCATGTTGGTTATAAAGAAGATGAAATTCACTTTTTTTCTTTATTTTGATAAAATTGGACTCGTTGCAAAGCAACTATTGTATGCTCTGAGATGCTGGCGTGATTAAAAAAATTCAACCGGTTTAATTGACTTAGTTATAAAAATTTTGAATTGTGTTTAGTTTTAAAATTTTTGGTTTGATTTATTTTAATAATTTTTTTGTTGTTAAAAATTGAAAAAATTGTCAATTTTTGTAAATTAATAAGTTCTTATAAATTAAAATAATTCAATTAATTTTGATCTAATAATATCCTTTTTCAATTAAAATTCAAATTATTCGATAAATAAAAACATCTTATTTCAAAACTTTTAATTTTATAACGGTCTAATATCGGTTAATCTTTTTGAATCTTAAACCTCTTATCTAACTGGTTTAACTTCCACTCAAGTTTTTAAAAGATTAGTTTGAAGTAATTATTTAGGTAATAGGAGTTTTTTTAGTTAAAATTAAATTAAAAATTCTCCTAATGTCTAAGTTTCTTTAAAATTTTATTTTTCAAATTATAATTAAATAATAATAAAAACAAGTCACATAAATATCATATGTCTATCATTTGAAACTATATTCAACCAAACTTTTAATCTTGGCTTAAATTAATTATACCGAACTCAAAACAATAATTTATTATAATTATTAAATTATTGATTTAAGTCAACTTTAATTAATTTAGATTAAATTTAAAGGTTTAATTAGGTCATCGGATTAACAACACTTGATTGGTGTACGTCTTTTTTTGAAACGGAGGAACTCATAGCCGCTATCCTTTGGATACATATTAGGTAAATCTTTGAATTGATGCAATAGCCTGCAAGTCAAGTCAACCGGATATTCCACACTAGGCAAGCCCTTTACGACAGGCTCAATCGAGATAGTGTAAGTAGGAAGATTCAAACACAGAATCTTTTGACCCCATGTCCCTCACTCCACCAATTCGACCATCCTTACTGGGCTTGATTGGTATGCGTGCATGTTCATCTTATATATACTTTATAGTTATTTTTAACGAAAATATAATATAATAATTAAAAAATGAAAATATAAATAAATATTTTAATTTTTTAAATATCAAAATATAAATTATTTAAAATAAAAAACATGTTCATGTCTTTTATTCTAATCATTCAAAATCAATATAAAGAGGTAAAGGGTTTAAAATTGTCATTAAATTCTAAAATTTAAATAGAAGATAAGTGACAGAAGTGAATTAAAAAAAGTATTTGTTTGAGTTTTTAATTTATTTTTTATTATTAAAATTTTGTTTTCTTGAATTTAATTTATGTTTTTATTTTCTGATTTTCATAATTTATGAAAATCATAAAAATCGATATATATTTTTTCTTCTTTGTCATAATCTCATTCATCGTAAATTAAATAAATATTATTTAATAATAAATAAAAATTATGGTCAATACAATGTTATTATTTAGTTTATTTTAACTTATATAATTAGTTTAATTTTATAAAAATAAATAAATAAATAATATCAATTTATTTCAAAATTTGAAATAATATTTAATTATTATCATTATATAATAAAATATAATTAAATAAATTTTTCTTAAAAAATAAAAAATCACAAAATATTTGTGAAATTAGATGACCTTTTTTTAAAGTTATATTTGTCTTCTCGAATAAATCTATCATATTTCAAACATTAACTTGGAAAACTATAAAATTTAATTGCCAAAATTTTATGAAATAATTTGTGTGAATATCAGCAGATGATACTAGTTTTGAAGCAACACATTGTTTGGGTCCTTTGGTTCAATTTTTGTTTTTTATTGTATTTTTAAATTTTCTTTTAGATAAAAACAAAAACTTATTTAATTTTTAATGTCAATATAGTTATATTTTTATCACTGATATTAATCACATATTAGATAAAATTAAAGATAAAATATTTTTAATTAAATAAATTTATTTTAATATGTATTTGTTAACAAATTATTAATAATCTTATTTTATTTATTAAAATAATTAAAAATTAATATAATAATTAAATATATTGTAATTATTAAATAAACTTTTATTGAAATTATATATATATATATAAAAGTTAATTTAGTTAATTCAATTAAAAATTAAATAAAATTATTATTCATAATTTTATTAACTAAATATTTGATATTAAATTAAACTATTCATATTCTTATTAAAAATTAATATATTATACAATTAAGTAATATGTATTTAGTTGATATTAAATCAGAAATAAAAAATAAAAACCCTTTTTATAAAATTTTCATTAAAAAAAATTAAAAATTAAAATAAACATATATTTTTTTCTAAATTTAAAATCAGAAACAAAAAATAAAAATAAAAATAGAAAAACGTTGCCTTTAAATACTCAAACTCTTGTGACTCAAATATTCGTGTTTCATTCCTGTTTTATTAAATCTTGCTTACCCATTTATATAAATATTATATAAATATATAGAAAAATGATAAACATAACGTAACAGTATCAGATGATCCGGTTCAACTCGAGCTCCACATGGCGTTCACAGGTACTTGTCGAACCTATTTATGGCAATTGAGTGTTTCCCCCGTCAGGATAGTTTTTTTATAGGGTACTGTGCGACCAACTACGTTTATTCGACATATGGAAAGAGTAGACAAGAAACTAAAATTGCCGGTGGATTTTTCAATTCTAGGTCTTGGCAATCGAACTTTACGAAAGTTACCAATTGATTGAACTTTACCCCCAAGTCTTATTTAGTTCCACACTCACAAAATCCATTAATTGATTTTCAGTTTCACCTAAACGTGAAATCAAGAGTCAAAAATCTCATTTATTAAGGCTTACTTTTGTCTGAAACACGGCATTTTGGCTTCGCCATTTTCTGAACTAAAACCAAGTCCTGAGAGAAAGTGTTGAAATCTGTATCTTTCCAAGTCTGGCTTATAGGAGTGGACATAATTCATTAGTATATCTACATCCTACCTACTGCAAGAGCCTCATGGCTTGTAATGAACCTGTTTGAAAGGTCAGAGGAACTAAAATATTAGCATGGAGGCTTCTGTAATCATCCAAATTCCACTCACATGGCGGTGACAGTATGTACAAATTATTTCATCCTTCACGCTATAGTCAACAACCCAACAAACCCCATGGCCTTGATAATATATATAACCTCCCATCAAATGGAAGAAGTCTCATCTTGCACTAAAATATCCTTTCTTTTCTTCACTTGAGAACAAAATCAACATTCTCTGAATCTGTCTCTGCGCTCTACCAAATGGGTTCAGGCCAGAAAGAAGTAGCTCGTGATGTTTTCCCGTATCTTAAAGTATACACTGATGGGACCATCGAGAGACTTGCTGGAACTGAAGTGGTTCCAGCAGGTTTGGATCCTGAAACTGATGTTTTGTCTTTAGACACCGTAATCCTACCCGAAACTGGTCTCTCAGCGAGATTGTACCGTCCCAACTCGGCAAAACCTGGTCAAAAGCTCCCACTTGTGATATACTACCACGGTGGAGGCTTTTTCCTATCATCAGCTGCTGATCCCAAGTACCATAATTCACTGAACAAGATTGTTGCTGAGGCTAACATAGTTCTTGTCTCAGTTGATTACAGAATAGCACCAGAGAGTCCCCTCCCGGCTGCGTACGAGGACTCGTGGGCTGCACTCGAGTGGGTGGCTTCTCACCCTAAGCAAGGTGTTGGCAACGAGGCATGGCTTAACGACTACGTGGACTTTGGGAGTGTGTTTTTTGCAGGGGACAGTTGTGGTGCTAATATGGCACATCACTTCGCGTTACGACTCCAGGACTCAAAAGTTAGTCAACAGCTGAAGATTCAAGGTATTGCTATGATCCATCCCTACTTCTGGGGAAAAGACGCCATAGGAGTTGAGGTAAGTGATCATTTCAGGAAAACCATGGTGGACGGTTGGTGGAAGTTTGTCTGTTCATCTGATCAAGGGTGCGATGACCCGCTTATTAACCCGTTTACCGATGGATCCCCGAGTCTCGAAGGTCTAGCCTGTGACAGACTAATAGTTATTGTTGCAGAGAGAGACATCTTGAGAGATAGAGGCAAGCTGTATCATGAGAAGTTGGTGAAGAGTAAGTGGCACGGGACTGCGGAGCTTGTGGAGATAAAAGGAGAAGATCACGTCTTCCACATAATGGATCCTAACTGCGAGAATGCCAAGTTCATGTTCAAGCGTCTGGCTTCCTTTTTCAATCGAGTCTAGGCTAGGGATTAAGTTATTTGACGGTATGTAACAGTCCCAAGCCAAGCACAGGTTTTGGGATGTTTTACAATAAGAGAAGGCTGGATGATATAGCTTTACTATTCCTGGTTTGTCTGTATTTTTTATGCAACTTTACCAAGTCCTTCATAATAATTATGTCAACCAACAGAAGAAATCCATAATTGCCTTAGAAGATTGGGTGCGAAAAGAACCAGAAAGTAAAGACACCGCCTAAGGAAAGAAATTCTTCCAACATTGCCATGAGCAGCAACATCGGAGATCGAGAAGTCAACATATGCTTATGCCTTCTACGATCCACTCGATAGCAACAGCATAAATCGTTAGAACGTGATCAATTAAGACTTTGGTGGAGGCCAGCCAATTTCACCAAGGGAACACAATACATGTCATCAATACGATAGGAAAGTCACAAAACCGACCTCATCTTTTTGAAATAAAATTTGAGATAAAGTTTAAAATGATTTTTTTTATAACTGATTTTTATATATGATATTCGATTTTTTTGAATATTTTTCACTAAATTTAATAAATTTCCAATATTTTTAAAGAAGACGGCATGTGGCAGCCTCTAGTTGGCTATCTTGGAACTCCAAGTACCAAGCATTCTACTTTCACATGGAAAGAGAATAGGAGAGGAGTCCTCTAAATCTAATACTTCATAAGATTAAAATAGATATAAATTATTCGCAGCGTTTACATGATTTCTAGCAACAAAAGAGCGAGAGCGAGAGCGAGACACAGTCCAGTAAATGAATCGCATCAAAACCCACAAGTTGGAGAAAAAGGGACACTCTGCAATTAACTGCAGTTTAATCTACAAACTGATAGAGCAGATGGGAACCAACTCAGAACACGACTGTGTCAAGCATTGTACCTAGAGTTTGAACTATGTTGGATGACATCAAGTCAGAGACATGCTCTTCAAGATGCTTCTTGGCATCTTGCCTTCCAACATTCGCAATTGCCAATTTCTCAGGTGGCAGTTCATCCTCCTCCTGCACTGCCTTGTTGTACTTAACAGCTAAGTTCAGCATCTCCTGCAGATTTCAGGAAGAACAATATTAATTAACTTGACCACTAAGAAGGAAAACAAAAAGTCATTATACGCCAGACATATCTTATAGTGAAAAGAAAGCACAAAAGCATGCAGTATATTTATTCTAGAGTTGAAAAGTTCTCTCACCTGAACAGTTTGTTCATTAGTCTTGGAATGAGTATCAAACCGCCTAAGTGTCAATCCATCTGTCCACTTCTTTTTGTGTAGGTTAAGAAGCATCTTTTCTTCAAGTTCGTTCTTCCTGTAATTAATGGCTATCGAGTAATAATGTCTGTTCAATCCATGTATAAGGGCCTGAAATTTTTCAAACAAGTCAAATGAGGTAATTCATAAGGTAAAAGGAGAAAAAAAACCAGAGTAAATACATGAAGCATTTACAGTAAACCCACTTGAATGGATGGTTTGTTCAGATGTCCAAGGTTTGAAGTTGTTTGTCGTGGTTCCTGTCCAAGCATCATTGTTTGTGGGTTAATCAAACGAAAGGCATCAATCACCACCTTCCCTTTAACACTCTGAATAGGATCCACCACCACTGCCACAGCTCGTTGATTCAAGGCTTCAAAACTCTGCAAATGACATAGAGAACCATACCTCAGCCAGTAGAGTTGAAAGCAATAACAAACTAACGATGCAGCATTTCACAACAAATTAATACAGCGCATATACTTAGTATTGAGCTTTCCTTAAGACCACACTTCAGCCAGTTGAGTTAATAGCAACAAAGCGCTAAAAATCTTGCAATCTAGCAACGAATTAATACAGGACACATAGTTGTCATTCATTTTTAACTATGTACAAACAACAAGCATTTGCAAAAATGTAAAACCACTCTATTTCCAACCAACTTAAAGCTTTTAATGAAACTTATATTAACAACCTTGAGTTTTTCAACCACTAATTACATCAGATTCATAATGACATTCATGAATAAAGAAAGCATTCCTAATATCTCTCATTCTTTCTACTTAAACACAGACAAAAATTAAATCTCATAAAAATGCCAATTTTAAGTGCAAGTGGCACAGGATCAAACATATAAAACCTCGAAAATTTACAGCTAGATTGCAATTCAACAACAAAAGTAAAAGATGAACCATAAACTGTGATGTGAATAGTATCAGTACTAAGAAAAGCACCAAAAAATACCTGTTGCGTATTTATATCAACACCAGATAGCCAACACCCAAATCCAGGATGCGAATGGTACCACCCAACAACCATCTCTGGTCTGCAACAACAGCACACAAATGCCATTAGTGAACAACACTTTCTTAATTGATACAGTACTGGATCAGTGATAACATTACTTATACTAGATTCCCTAAATGCTTCCAACCCATCAGGTTGCATATCAAGATTATTAAGTGCATACAATAACCAAAACGTAGTCATGGGGAATACCGTCCAGTCTGTTTGAGCATATCAAGCATGTTGGTCTGGAAAACATGATCAACAGCTTCAACACTAACTCCTGTACCACTCTGTGGCATGGCAAACACATCAACCACACGAACAGTGTATTCATCCACAAACTCTCCAAGCATCAAGCCCATAACTTCCATGGGCACTCCAGCTCTTCCTATCATCATTGCCCACATCAGAGAAGCAAAAGATGTACACTATGATGAAAATTTTGCTCTTTTACGAAAAGATTCCATTCAATTGCATCATATCTTAATACAAATAGTGGAGCAGTATCAGTAATCACAATCACACAAATCAGGACTCACAATCACACAATTGCTCCAAATTTACTTTAAATCAAACCAAAATCTTCGCACTTGGAAATCCAAACCCTAACAACATCTTTACAAAGACCAGAAACGGTAAGATGACAAGGAAGTCAATAAAATTCTCACATCCCAATTGATTCATTGAAAGCCTGTTAGCGGTTCCGATTTCCCAAAATCCCAACAACTTTAAAACGAAAAGCAGTGAAACTAGCAAAACACAGATAGTTAAGAACGGTACCGTGCTTGAGCATCTTGAGGAGGGCAAGAGAGGAGATGTAGACCTGCTCGGAGGAATCAAGAGTTGGGGAATCCGGCGGTGGGTGGCCCAACGCCCCTCCGGCACCGGCAAACATCCTCTGAAGTCTCTCCATACCTGACATACCCTTTCGTTCTCTTTCAGCCAAACACAAGATCTTAACTTTTCTTTCGCAGCAAGACAAGCCCCCAAGACCAAGAATATAGTTAAAAGTAAGCTGCCGACCCCTTGATATCTGTAATTATTTCATCTTCTGCATATTTTACCCCGACCCAACCCAAATTCTTTAGAAAACGGCCCATTTCCCACCTGGCCCATTTCCCACCCAAAACCGTATAAAAGAAGATGCGCATATTCTTCGTAGAAAATTCCCAATCCGAACTATATAAACTACTTTCGTGATTAAGTGTTAACAGTGATTCTAATTACAATTAGTATTCGCTAATCTCATTTTTATTTGATTACGTTACAAATTATTGTTTCTTCTTCTTCTTCTTCTTCTTCTCCGTAGTAATCGCAAGACTCAAGAGTTACGCGCCACCGCCATTCTCTGAAATAAGAAAGAGAAGACTATCCTTAGACTAAGGCGAAAGAACATCTTTCCTTTGTCTCAGCACTTTTGTTATAATTCCCTCATATTTTTATATTTTTTAAATAATATTTTAAGAAACAATTAGTTATGCTCCGACTTTGTCTTCGTCCCCGACGCTTCTACCGCCTTCCGCTTCCTCGCTCCTTTTCCTCCTCCTCTTCTTCTTCCAAAAGTCCAATTGAGCCCCCGAACAATGTTAGAAATTCCCGTAATGCCCCTCCTCAACCGCCTGTCCTTCACCACAGCCCCCTCGTAGCCACCGTTGTTCCGTCCACGAGCCATATGTCACGTACTCCTCTTCTCTTTCTGTCCGCTGCACTCGCCTCTGCTGTCGTCGCCTCATACGCCGTCGTGTCTATCGACCGCGACTCCGACCACCATTGCAGTCCTCTCCGCGACGCGATTGATCGGACGGTTTCCAAATCAAGCGAATCTGCGAAGAGGATCTTCCACCACTTCAAGCAAACCGGCGTCGCCGCGTCTGTTCTGTGGCAGTCGTTGAGCTCGGTGCTGTCTTCGGCGAACCACGAGGTGAGGGTGGGATTTGAGCTAAAAGTCGCCGCGTTGCTGGCGGATATTGCGGCCGCGAATGCTGCGCGTAGAGCCGCCCTCGTCGGGGCAGGGGGAGGGAAGGTGGTGGATTGGCTGCTGGAGACGGTGGCTGGCGGCGATGGGAGTGGGACCCAGGCCGAGGCCGCGAGAGCGCTGTCTTACTTGATTACGGATCCTAATGTGTCCACAGATGTTCTCGGGAGGCCCCATGCGGTGCCGTTTCTCTTGCGTTTTATTTTTTCTTGTCAACCTAAGAATAAGGTGATTTGTTTTCTTGTGTAAAATGACTCCTTCCTTTTTGTTGTGATTAATAGGAATACTGTATGCTGCATCAGTTATCATCGTAGGTTGTGTATTTGTGTGTTTGTGTTTTTTTTTTTTTGTCATTAATATATTGAATTTCTGTGGGAGCAGCATTCGAGACGTAGTTCATTCGATATTTCTGATTCTTTGAAAGGTAGGAGCATGCTTGTGGATGCAATCATGGATATTGTTACTTCAAGTTGCAACAATTCAGAAAGGAAACATTTTAAGCAGTTTTTACCCGGAAATGCTGCAATGAGAGACATTGCTGCTGCCATTGAAGTCATTAAGGAAGGTGGGCTGCATTTGGATGAGCCGCCTGAAAATGAAGATGATGACGACGGTGGACAGGGTGTGAAGGGTATTGGGATTAAAATTCTTGAAGGTACAACCGTTGTAGGGCTTTCGAGAACTAGTGCCCTTATGGATTTAGAGCACTCTGGTGCTAAAAGTTCAGTCTTGCTTCATAAGCATGATGGTTCGCTAAGACAAGAAAGTTTATCTTCTACTGTGGTGCTTCCTGGACTTTGGGATGATCTTCATTGTCAACATGTTGCTGTGCCCTTTGCAGCATGGGCGTTGGCTAATTGGGCAATGACATCTGAAGCCAATAGATGCCACATTCAAGAACTGGATTTTGATGGGCAAGCTGTGATGACTGCTTTGATTGCACCTGAGAGATCTGTGAAATGGCATGGGAGCTTGGTTGCTCAGTTGCTATTGGAGGATCGTAATCTGTGCTTAAGTGATTCTGTTTCTGATTGGAGTTCCAGTCTTCTTGCAACAATATATCAGGCAAGTAAAAATGAGGATATTCCTTTGGCTCAGGTGGCCTTGTCTCCCTTTTTGCTATCAATTGAGAGAAGTTCCAAATCGCGGGAGGTGGTGATGGAGAAGGGTCTTCAGCTGATGAGAGAAACGGCTAAGCTGACAACAAAATACAAGCAGGTGCATGAAGCATTGGCGAGGGCCTTAGAGTTACTTTTGGATGGGGGCATGCATATATCTCTTGAAGAAAGTCAAAGGTGGTCTGGCATTCTACTTCCATGGGTTTGTGGTAAAGTTTCCTCTGACACCATTCAGTTTTCAGCTGCTAAAATCCTTTCTTGCATTCTCAAGGACCATGGCCCAACTTCAGTACCTATTTCTCAAGGATGGTTAGCTATGCTGCTTAATGAAGTTTTAAGTCCCAGCAAGGTTTCATCTGTTAAAGCAGGCAGTCAGCCTAGTAGCGACAAAGTGAAGGTTGTAATGTTTGGCCTCATATTTTATTTAACACGTACTGGCACTGATTTTATGTTCATAACCTGGTTAACTTGGTCATATTTCTTGTCTTTGAGGCTCTTTGATGGTAATAATGGTTGTGTCAATTACATTTTTCTGCATCTGTGCTTAGCACTTTGTCATCAACCAGGTTTTTTCTTGTGCTTATGGTGTAGCAAACTTTTTTCAGACTCAAATTGATCAGTCCAAGATCGTTTCTGCTACACAAGCAGCTAATCAGCTGGCAAGTGCAGTAGTGAATCTAGCTGGGAAACAACTGGCAGCAACCTCTGATTCTGTTGATACATTTGCACTGGCAGATTTTCTTTCTTTGGAGCCTTTTGCTGGAACATCAAAAAACTTGAAGAAAGATACTATGCCTAAATCTAACGCAGCAGATTCTGCTCTAGCAACGCTTAAGGCATTAAAAAGTCTCACTGAACTTTGTGCGGAGGACTCCTCATGTCAAGGAAAAGTAACCGAATTTGGAGTTTTGTGTTTGCTTAGGCGCTTTCTCTTATGCGATGACTATGAGAAACTGGCTGCAATTGAAGCTTATGATGCATCTATAGCCCTTGAGGCACCAGAACGGGTTTCCAATGCTCCTGCTGAATCTTTTCATAACAACAGTAGTGAACCATCAAGTCTTCATGTTCCAAACACAGCTCACTTACGAAGGCATGCTGCTAGACTGTTGACTATTCTCTCAGTTCTTCCCAAAGTTCAGAATGTTATTCGAGCAGACAAAATTTGGTGTAAATGGCTAGATGATTGTGCTAGTGGGAGGATCCCAGGTTGCACTGACCATAAACTACAAAGTTATGCTAGAGCAGTGTTCCTAAATGTTCTCTGCAGTCCACGTTCAGGGAAAGACTCTTTAAACAGAAATACTATTGATGTACGTATGAACAACAATAGCTCTTGTCCTCGATATAGTGACATGATATTTTTGATCAATCCTGGGCAGCCCCACTGGAAGCATTGTGAGACAATAGATAGTGAACGGGGTGGAAAGGATAATCTTTTATCTGGGGTTGATTCTGTTGATATTGAGGGTCTAACCACAACTTCAAATGTTGGCAATGCGTCTACTTCTGCCAGGGAATCCCAATTTGATTCTGAATCAGGTGTTCCACAACTAGATATTGTCTTTATCCATGGTTTGCGTGGTGGACCTTACAAGACTTGGCGATTAGCCGATGACAAAACTTCAACTAAGTCTGGCTTGGTGGAGAAAATAGACGAGGAAGCTGGGAAGCAAGGAACTTTTTGGCCTGCTGAATGGCTTTCAACTGATTTCCCTGAAGCTCGTTTGTTCACCATCAAGTACAAGGTTTGTTTTGTTGTAGTTTGTTCTTCGTGCAGATCTTAACTGCTTGTTTTAATTAACTGCCTTGAAAATAGAATTGTTTCTTGTTTGCTATGGGTTTAATGATTTGAGATGATCTTTTGTTATTTGTTACTTGATAATCTTCTCAAGTCCTGAATGAATTTCTGATGCAGTCGAATCTTACCCAATGGTCTGGAGCTAGCCTTCCACTTCAGGTTGGCACTTTCTCTTTGACACCTTACAAGCAACTAGAATTCTGGTCTTTTTAACTGTACAATTTCTGAGTGTCCCAAGTTTGTTAAGTAATACCCAACAGCAAATGGCATCATAGAACATCTTTCTAGGAATTTTGTCTTTGCTTCTATAAGCTAGTGCTTATCTAATTGATGTTTCTTAATTGCTTTCATTACTTCTTATTGTGATATTTTTTTCCTGAATGCTTGACCATTTCAAATACTAAACATTTATGTTCTCATTGTGCAGGAAGTAAGCGCAAAGATATTGGATAAACTTGTTGCTGCTGGTGTTGGGAATCGGCCTGTTGTGTTTGTAACTCACAGGTAGCATTTGTCATGATATGGTGCTATGGTCTGTTATTCATGTATCTTACATCAAATTATATATGAGCCTCTGTAGCTTTACACTTTGTTCACTTTTTGTTACATCATGGTGTCTAGCAACTGGGATGTTGAGATTGATGATTGGAAAATATTATGCAGAAATGAGGTTGTTTGTAAATGTGCACAAGTTTGGTTGAGAAGATTGCCAGGTTTAAGTAGTTCTTAAGAGGCATTTTTATGAGGCGATGTTAAAGTACCACCTTTGATGCATTGACTGCTGCAGGCCTTAAAATTTTCAGAGCTATTGCCTAATTAATAGTTGTTTGATAGGTTTTCAGTGATACTGGAAACTTGATTTTCAACTTTGATTCTCTTCCTTTCTTTGGCTAGGCTGGTCTTTATACGTTTGGATTGAAAAGGGATCGCTTTGAAGTAATATTTGTCTATATCTGCAGCATGGGAGGTCTGGTTGTGAAGCAAATTCTGTACAGAGCGAAGGCGGAGAAAATTGATAATCTTGTGAAAAACACAGTTGGAGTTGTAAGCTCATTTTGCAATGCGAAGCATATATATGAACTTTATCATTGACATCGCAAGTTTTGATTTCTTTGTTGGTTGATGACATTTTGTACTGCCCCCTGATTTTAGGTGTTCTATAGTTGTCCACACTTTGGCAGCAAACTAGCAGATATGCCTTGGCGGATGGGCCTTGTTTTGCGCCCTGCTCCATCAGTTAGTATACAATTTACACTAATTTGTCCGTTTTGAATTCATGATATTAGTTGATCTTGTGGATCATGCATTATTAGTGTTGATAATGTTTTGAATTCACTTTATTAGATCGGGGAGCTGAGAAGTGGTTCTCCAAGGCTTGTGGAGCTGAATGACTTTATTCGCAACCTTCATAGGAAAAGGCTGCTTGAAGTTCTAAGTTTCTGCGAGGTAATATTTGCAAATAAGTTCCATTCTTATATCACACCAAAAAAGAATTCCAACTCCTATACTCCTCACTCTCTCGCGGACTCTCTGTATGTGCTTTATATGAGCCTAATTACTTGCCTGTTGTTGCATCTTAGACCAAGGTTACTCCACTTGTCGAGGGCTATGGAGGATGGGCCTTCAGGATGGAAATTGTACCCATTGAATCTGCATATCCTGGATATGGTGAACTTGTGGTAAGTGCAATTACTGCTGGGCTTTCTCCATCAAACTCGGATGTACATAGAGATTTGGTGCATGAGTTAAATACTTACTTGATGGCTTGCAGATCGATCTAATCAAATTAATGTTGTGGGATGAGTGTTCTATTCATTTATTATTGGTGCATTGTTATCCTTTTTAACATGTATCTTTATTATTTTGTTGTTAAAATTTTGTTACAGGTATTAGAGTCAACTGATCATGTAAATTCATGCAAGCCAGTTAGTCGCTCGGATCCATCCTATACGAAGACATTGGAGTTCCTGCAAATGCTGAAGGCCCGTTATTCATGAAAAGATGTTCCATTTTGAATGCTACAGTATCAAAAAAAAAGGGAGAAAAAGAAAATTATAAGATGAAAAGTAGAATTAACTTGGGTTTGATGGCCAGGTCCGCATGTATAAATGCATTCTGCAAGAAAGCTGGCTGTTAGATCTGCTTGTGTTAGACCTCGACAACAAATAAAATCACCATACACTTCCAGAAGAGGATTAGATTCGCTGATCAGACTACGTCAGCTACAAGACACTGTTCATTGACCACCTTCATTTTACACATTAACCAGAGGAATTTGTTGTACAGTACTTACTAATTTAGCTTCATTGGGAGCTGTACATAGAAACCCTGTAATATCATTGTCACATTCTACTTGTCAACCTGTAAATGACCTTTCTTTATACTAGGTTTACACGACGTACAGATTGAAAGAAAAATTATTGTTTGAAATTCCTGAAGCAATTGAAAAGCAATCCCTTTGGCATGAAACTGTCTGATACCTTTTACTCTATGTTCATCATATTTGCGATTGTTCAGAGGCTACAATATTGGACTCAACTGAAATAGGAAATTCAATATTTGGGCTCTAAATTTGGGTTAGGAAAGTGTACTTTTCGGCCGAGAGATAGAAGATCCTCGTCACCCATCATCTCTTCTAAATATCTCAAGAGCTGGAGTGGTTGGAGTGGTTTAGGGCTTGGAAGTTATCACTATTGGCTATGAAGCTCTTCTCCTGGACGTCATCCAAACCGCTGTATGCGGCGGTGGCACCACCATTGGAATCTTTTGTACAGTTTTCCATGTTTCCATCACAATGTCTGAAGCTCGGGAGGAGCCTGACTCTGAACGGAAACGTCGCAAGAACAAGATATGCTCCGGGGCCGCGTATAACATGTTGCAATAATCCCGAAACAACAACGACAAATTCGACGACGACAATAGCAACAACTAGTGTGGGACCTCCAGTTGTTAAGAAGAGAAGAAGGTATAGGAAAGCTTATCCAGGAGAGAGCAAGGGCATCACTGAAGAGATGAGATTTGTGGCCATGAGGCTTCGTAACATTAATGGCAAGTATACTTACAGTAAGACCACTGTTAATTCTGACGATGGTTCCCTTGATTCTGAAGAAGAGAGCGTGAAACAAGAACAAGAAGATGTTGTCGAAGAAGAACGAGTCGAAGACAGAAATAGTGACAAGGCGAGTTGGTTGCCCAGTATGGAAGGCTTCGTCAAGTATATGGTTGACAGCAAACTGGTCTTTGACACCGTCGAACGTATTATTGATAAGTCCGATGACGTTTCTTGTGAGTTTTTAATATGCTCTCTACTTTTCCCAAATGTTCCTTTTCTTTCTCGTTTATCTTCACTGGCTTGGTCAATCCTGTTAAACTTGTAAGTGCTTTTGTTTTTGGGTTAGATTGTTTCTAGTCTTCTTCCATCTTTGAGCTTTCTTCATGAAGAATAATCTTACTTGGGTATTTTCTTTTCCTCTAATCAGGCTTTGATTCACTCTTTGATTTTTACGAGCTAATGGGAAAATTCGCTTGTGTAGTGAATGTTCCTTGGCTTGAAGTGATTTCGTGGTTATGCAATGTTTGCTTGTGTCCAATGTGCAGATGCATATTTTAGAAATAATGGCTTGGAAAGATCAAAGAGTCTTGCAAAAGATCTAGACTGGTTTAGCCAAAAGGATGTTGCAATACCTCAACCCAGTGCTCCAGGAGTTTCCTATGCCGAGTATTTGGAGGAGCTTGCAGAGAAGAGTGCCCCGTTGTTTCTCTGTCATTTCTACAACATATACTTCTCGCATGTAGCTGGTGGTCAAGTTATAACAAGACAAGTATGCTCTGTGCTCACCGAGGCTGCTGAGCATCCTTTTGACTCACAGACTTAATTGAATATAGTTTTGCAATTGTATTTTGACTTGCTGCCAAAATCAGGCCTTTAATATGATCAACAACATTCTATTCGCCTATATATTTTATGAATGTTTCCGTAATTCCATGTCCTATTTTTGCTGTTGCCATCACCTAATGTTTGGTTGAAACATGATATTGTTTTTCCTTTCCAAAACACTTGGTATGTAAAATTGTTAACTTCGGAATTAGATCGACCCAATGACCTCTTAGTTTATTGTTTACAGGTTTCTGACAAGCTTTTTGAAGGAAGAGATCTGGAGTTCCATAGATGGGATGGTGATGCCCAAGAAATGTTGAAGAGTGTGCGTGAGACGCTCAACATGCTTGGCGAGGTTAGTTACCTGAAATTTCTGTTTGTATGTGAATTGATAGTATCAATTTGGTGGTTATGACACAAAATTTTGCAGCACTGGTCTAGAGATGTGAAAAACAGATGCTTAAAGGAAGCAACAAAGTCATTTAGGTACTTGGGGCAGATTGTTAGGTTGATCATCTTGTGAAGCCTTTCATGACCTATGAGAGCTTGGACTTGGTAATGCTTAAATATCTTTCATCTTTTATTTACCCTTATGCTTTATGATGAAGTGTTGATTCTCCTAATGTTCTGATACTATAGCTACCTACAAAAATCTTTTACAAAGAGAGATTTATGCCCACACCAAGTCCGCTATAAGTTTTAAGAAAAGCAGTAAGCTCACGCAGTATGGTTTGTAGAACATTGTTGGATCTGCAATGTGCTAAGGGTGAAATCTAGGATTTGAAGGCTTTGTTTCTCTTTGATTTACTGCAGGTAATGTCAATGGCTGCTCTCCTTATCTCTGTCCAAACTCAACATATTTCTAATGCATTGAAATCGGAAACATACCGATCATTGAGTTAAACGAGATCCTCTTCTCTGGGCATAAATTCAAGCCTCGGTTGTTCGTCATTGCAAGTTTTGATCTAAAAACTGTTTTAAGTTTCGTGCAGAAGCTCTTGTTTCAGATTCACAGAATAGAAGTCCCACCTAAGTGTTGGGAAATAATTCAGTTTTTTCCCATAAAATCAGATTAGTAGGAAAGCAAAATAAAACACATAATTTGATACCGGAATTTGGCCAAACTTGCCTACATTTCCGGAGCTGCTACAGATCTTTACTAAGGAGAAAATTTATAAGTGTTTACAACACTAACATCTCACACTTAATTATCTCCAAGAATTTTTCTCACAAAAATTCTCTCAAAAATGAAAACTCTCTTCTTTTCTTTTTCATCTCAAATGCTACTGAATGTAGGAGGCCTTATATAGGCCTCCTAATCTCCTCAATGTCAAGGTTAGGTAGCCTAAC
>JAOQMS010000006.1:3362525-3382891 GCA_027563885.1 Erythroxylum longipes | reverse complement strand
GGTTTATAATTACTGCTTTATTATTCCAAGTCATATGATGCCATGTGGAGTATTGTAGTGATTGCACGTAGCGCTCCTTTATCATAGGATATGTATCGGAATGACCTACGGGCGTCCCGGTGCGTACCCTACGGTAAGGGAGTGTTACAGATACAATTAGTTAGGAGTTTTTCTTACATCTATTAGAAGCATATGAATTCCATGAAAAGTTTAAAACATGGATAAAACTTTACTTAATGGCAACTTCTTTCATTATTTTAATCAATGGAGAACCATCCCCATAATTCCAAGGAGAAAAAGGCTTAAAGCTAGTTTACCTAATCCTGGTTTCATTATATGTATGGAAAATTTAATAAGATTATCAAAAGCAACGTCATCTTCAATCCTAGTTTCAATTTTCATAACAAATTTAGGAAGATTAGTTTGGTTTATTTACCATTTGTAAATGATTTAATCCTATTTTCTAAAGCTCATGATGCCTTAATCAGTTTGCTTATAGCTTCCCAAAAGTCTTCAAAAAATCATCAGGATTAGACGTTAATTGACGTAAAAGCCACATGATCATTTTAGAGAGTGCTCAAATAAGTGTGGAATGGATTTTAAACATTTCAAGTTTTCAAATTATAGCTCCATCATTTGAGTATCTAGAGCTTTCCACTCCTGCAAGAAAGCTCCAATGGATTACATCCCCCTAGTTGAAAAAATTCAAAGAAGATTGAGATATTGCTGCAATAGATTAATCTCTACTACATTAAGAGCTCTATTAACCAAATTGGTCTTAAAATCATTCCATGTATATTGGTCTCCCCATTTCTTCCTCTCTAAAAGACTTATTAAGGAAATTAAAAAGCTAATAAGTATATTTCTATGGGCTGAAGGAAAAGATGGGAAGTTTTTCTCAAAAGTAAATTGGTAGGAGTTATATAGGACCCCAAAGGAAGGTGGGTTTATTATAACCTACATCAACACCAACAATAATGTTTTCCTCGGGAAGATATTATGGATCTTAATGGTTAATAAAAACTCTTTATGGGTGAGCTAGCTTCACTCCTATTTCCTAAAAGACAAAAGTTTTTAGGAGATGAATATTAGTTTTTCTCTTTCCCCCTTTCTTAGGTTCCTATTGAAGTTAAGGGATGAGCTAGGAAAGAACTTTAAATGTAGAATCAAGAACAAGGAAGTTGCTTCTCAATTCATTAACAATTGGAGCAAAGTAGGTCTACCATACAATAATCCACTGATGCCCTTGAGATGCTACAAATACTCTCTAAGCTCTAAAGTCAAGGTATGGATCAACCACAACTAATAGTAAGGAGTGCTTAATGTGATGATTATTACGATATAACTTGAACCATTTGAGGAAAGATGAGGACTTGTGGTTGGGACACTCATCAGGTAAATACATCAATGCTTCTACTCGAGACTTTTTCAAAGTTAAAGGTCCATAACTGGAAGGATGGAAAATGGTGTGGAGCAGTAACTTACTACCTAAGTTTCTTTCTTTTTGTGGCTTTCACTAGACATAATTAACTTATTGAATATCTGTAATACATGTGTATTATACAAGGAAGAATTTGAATTAGTTGAATACCTATGTTTTAATAGCAAAGTCTTGGAGGAGGTTTGGAGTTTAAAAACAGACATATGCTAATTTGACACGTAATGTCAATACTACAATGATATATTAAGCATGTTTCAAGGAAATAGAAGATTAACCTAGGGTAATATGCATTTTCTATTGGTGGAAAGAACAAACCAATAGATGCTTCAAATGAATTGAGAGAAGCTTGGCACAAATAAAGAAAGAACTCATCATATGGATCAGAGAACAACTCCTTATATATGATCAAGGATATTAAAAGTTGTAGCAACAAACTAATACACGTATGAAGACTATAACATAAATCCCCACAAGCAAGAATTTATCTTCATAATTTATAAAGAGTTGCACAATAGAAGACACATTGTTAGGCAAGACAGCAGCCTTTTTTGGCTGCTGCCTAACTTTGATAGCAGCCATTTTAGGCTGCTGCCAAACTTTGTCAAGGTTAGGCTACCTAACCTTGACATTGAGGAGATTAGGAGGCCTATATAAGGCCTCCTACATTCAGTAGCATTTGAGATAAAAAAGAAAAGAGGAGAGTGTTTATTGTTGAGAGAATTTTTGTGAGAAAAATTCTTGGAGATAATTGGGTGTGAGGTGTTAGTGTTGTAAACACTTGTAAATTTTCTCCTTAGTAAAGATCTGCAGCAGCTCCGGAGACGTAGGCAAGTTTGGCTGAACTCTGTTATCAAATTGTATGTTTTATTTTGCTTTCCTACTAATATGATTTTATGGGAAAAAACTGAATTATTTCCCAAGACTAAGCTTCCTGGCTCTCAATCATATCCAAGGCTTTTTCTTTCAGACCTTGGTGTACTTTCTATCTCAACTCTCAAGATGGTACAGATCGCCAATTCACCTATGATGTTGCTTATGGATTGATAACGTTAATTTCATGCAAGAGACCTCCAAAAGTTGTGGAGGGTTAGCTTTGATAAGAGCTTAATCTTCATGAAGTGTCAATGGTGTTCTTTTCTTTCTCTTGTATATATTGCATGTCACAAGTTGATCAATTCGTCGACAGAGCCAACCTCAAGTATAGCTTCAAGTAAATCAGATTGACAATAACAAGTTTATGTATTAAATTATTAAAATATCATATTCTTCTATACATTGTAGCCATGTTATTTTTCGTCCAACATTATTCATATTCCTAAACCTAGTTCAATACATTCGAGTTATTATAAATCAACACTTATCTGAAACTCCACACAAGTTGATGTACATCTACTCTTATTAAAATCTATATGATTTATATTCCTTTTACAAATAAGATTCTAGCTTGAAACACATTTTTCTTTTATATCTCCTTATACTTTCTATAGAGATAAGACTGTATACTATTCAACTTCTTTGTATCTCGTATATAAGCGAGACTCTCATTAAGTGTTGTCGTATTTTCTTACTCACACTTTATATAATTTCTATATTGAATTTTTATATGAATGAACTTAAGCTTGGTTTGGGGGAGCGGTGACAGTTGACAACTTGCTGAAATTAACCTGCTGAAATGATAAGTACTTATTCTCAATAAGTACTTATGTGTTTGGGATTGTTGTTTTAGTAACTGTTGAAACGTGAAAATGGGTGTTTGGTAAATACAGTTGCAGTTGCTGAAAAGAGATAAAATGACTAAAAAGTTCATTGATTTAATAAACTATTAATTATTGTATAAATAATTAAAAAATATATTATTATTCATGTAAATTTAAAATTATAAATAATAAAATATAAATAAAATAAAATAAATTTAGTAAATAAAATATTTTATAAAAATATATTATTAGTTATATTAATTAAGAGTATAATGGAAAATAATACTTGTAGTGAAGGTTATTAACAGAAAGTAAAATCTCTACCGCAGAAGCAGTTTCTTACCGCAACCCTCTTTCTGTTTATTGATTTCTGCGGTGGCACTACACTTTTCTCAAACTTCCAGTTGTTCACCGCTGATCTAAACATGTGGCTGTATTTGAAAAATACGATGAATAAGTACTTATTCCCACCACATTACAGATCCAAACGCAGCCTTATTTAGTAGCTCCAAATCTAGCATTAAATGGCTTTTGAACTTTTTGATAACTTCTCATATAGTTTCCCATATATATAGGGTTGATATTTCTTGAGTTGAATAGGCTTTTGCTCTTAAGAAAGTATAATTTAGTCCTAATGAAAACAATATTTTTTTATTTAGTAACTAACAATGTTAATTCAGTTTGAACAAAACACCATCGTATTAGACATTAATTGTCAACTAAACTCATCCTTCATTATTGCACAATTTTGTAGAATGTAGATTCTTACCTAAGCATTAGAGTACCCTGGAAGCAGAAGAAGGTCCTCTTTAATTAGCAGTTCTAGAAATGCAAATTCTGAAACTCTTTTTTCTTTAACAAGAATTTTCATTTTGTTTTCCAATTATAGATTCATGATTATGTCCAACATTTGGATTAATTTTCAAATTCCAGGATTCATTGAAGGCTCCTAAGAAATATTATCTATATGATCTGTGAAGTTTATATTTGTTCCATATGTATAAAGGAAATAAGCATTTAAGGAACTGCCAAATTTCTGAAGATCAGAATATAGGAACAACCAAGTAATACTTCAGGGTATTGAACAATAGGAACTTCCCTACGTCCTTTACCCGAAAACCTGAAACATTTGACAGACACCTGATAAGAATTAAAAATCATTTCTATCTTGGTTTCATCTCATGTTATTTGATTATAAAATACATTTTCAGGGAAGAATGTACCTGCATCCCAGTTTGATACTCGCAAAGATCAGGATTGGTGAAATTTTTGGATCCAAGGAAAGAAGGGTCAATGTTTCTGCAATTGTGAAAGTATTGCCAAAAGTATACAATATCGACTGGTTCAGTAGTGCTTCCAAGAATGAGCTCTGCTGGAATCAAATGGGTGCTTAACCAGGACTTGCTTCAATGATGTCCCATTCAAATATATTGATTTTCTCCTTCATTAGCTCCTCAAACATTAACAATGCCTTCATCAGAACAATGTAAACTTCTGATCCAATTAGGTTGTAATAGAATCCAAAGGCAGCTTTTTCTTTTACCACAAATTTCTTGTATGTGATGAGTATCTATAACCAATAATCGTGGGGATTGTTGCTGCATCACAAGAGCCTGTTGTTCATTATAGGTGACGATCTTACAGTTCAAATCTTGTGGCGCTTCAGAAACTAAAAGGAGTGCTGGACTTCATAGAGCTAACTAGCCGCCAAGTTAAGAGTCACAGATCGCCTTTGCTTTGCATAATCAAAACCTCATATGAAAGCTTTTGAATCAGTTACTTATTCCGATAACAAGTCTTTAAAGAGCTTTGATTAACTTCATTGTTCAAGTGGATGCTCACTTTTCATAGCTACAGGAACAGAGATTCAGAGCAAATGATCTGTCTTGTTCTTCATATTTTAGGACGTCACATAACTGAATCCTTACTCTTGGATTTCCTTGACACCGAACTACGAACTACTGACTCCAAGTAGTTGCATTTACCTCTCGCTTATTACCAGCAATCAGCTCAGAGTTGCAAATTGCATTAACAGGAATGAACTCCGCTGAGTCCAACCAAGCCGGCAAAAGATATAAAATGATCCATCTCAGAAGTGATCCTCAGTATTGTTTTTCTCATTTTCCTTTCCTTTGTGAATAGGAAAAATCTACCAATTTTCTTAAGCTATTTCTTATAATAAATTGCTACACACACAAAAAAGAAAAAAGGGTTACTAAGATCATCTGTTTTCTCATTTTACTGTATTCCACAATCTGGCAACAGATCAGTGAATTGATTAGATTCCGTTCAATGTATACAAATTGGATCATTTACCAAGACGGAAGTCCTTTTTTCTTCTACATTTTCCTTTGAATATACACAAAAAGGGAATAGAACGCCGCCAGGAAACCGATATGAAAAATGACAATCATCTCCTGAACAACTTTTCTTCCATTTTTGATTGGCCCTCTTATCTCCCTATTCTTCCTACATCATATTACATACCTAAGACAAATTTCAACAGCAAGATCAGTGTATGACTGAGCCGTTGCTTGCTACAAAGTCTGATTCTCCTGTTTGTCTAATAACAAATTGGTCAACTATTTTAACGGTATTCAGCGGGTCCTGCTGCGGAGACGAGGCACTCCATTTGCTAGGAAATCTTCGACGGTGGCTCAACTGCTGTGGTATTTTTGGCTCCGCATCCCAAAGTGAATCCAGTTTCCATTCTTTTGGAACCTGTTTGTCATATCAAATTAGCAACATGTAGACAGAAGTTACAGGCAACATGATGTATATTAGCTACCATTAATGACTGATTTCTGATAAGAGGACATATGGGGGAGATTTTAGTAAAACAATCTACCATATAAGGCGAGAAGTTCATTTAACACATAAGCAGGACCAACGTGGAAACTTCTTCAAACTTTTATGAAGCTTATAGATCAAAGGGTAGTTTGTCAGATATTAACATATTCCTGCTTGTGGACATGCCAAGCATTTTTAACACAAAATATACCATTAACATAGAAAGAAGCAATAATTATAAGATCCTTGTGCACTAAAAGAGACAAGAAAATTGGGCATCATTACGTTAATTCCAGTTGAGGCATAAAACAGAATGAAAACTGCAGCTATTAACACCAAGTCGTAAATATTTTTAGTAGAGAACAGTATTGCAACATCACTAAACCATCACCAACGTATTGCACTCCATAATGCTGGCCTCATTAAATATATAAATCGATGTAGATAGCCTACAAGAAGTACTTGCTTTTGAATTAATAACATCATAATATTTCTACTTATTTTTTTGTAAAGTTAATATTTCTGCTTCTTGTATCAACTAAAACAGGGAATAAAAGATGAGATGGAAACGTTGAGCGTGGCTTCTTACCTTATCAACTGCAAGCGTGAAAACTTCAAGATCCCCATCCTTAGTGATGTGAAATCGCGTAAACGCTTTGTAATTAGCAATTCGGAGGGAGGAGAAGGCCTCGTCAAAGTGTAAATGAAGCCAATTAATGCAGATGTAGAGGTAACTTCCAAAAATAAGAGAAACAACAGGAGTTGAGAAAACCCAGAAGTAGAGGAACACGGAAGCGTAATAAATTATAGCACCCCCTCGTGATAGGGACTTCAATCCATTCTTGCAAATATTGCTCCGTGTGACAGCCATGACCTGACAATCTCTGGTGAGTATATAACATTATCCAAGTGGTAACACTACAAATCTACAACATAGATGAGTGTCCTACCTCAGGAACATCGAATGCAGACATAAGATACTTGATGCATGCTGGATAAAGGCCAAATGTCCACTTCTCTATACGAGCTCGAAGGCCAGTGGGATCTGGAAAATGCTCACTTTCCACAGTTCGGTACCACTGGTATAATGTGTGATAACCTGGAAGAAGTCATCAACAAACATCACATAATCAATAACCACAACTAAATTTTGGACCACTATAGAATCTTCACTCTTGAAGTAGAAACTATAAAAGGGGTGAAAGATATGGTCTTCTAAATTGAGGGATAAGATGACAAATATACCACATAACTCATTAAGTGCTCAAATAACAATCTCTTTCATCACATTCATGACCATTTTAGACACTAGCAACTGAAATTAAATGTCCATGAATAGAAAGGTCCATAAATACAAAAAGAAAAAGGGAGAATCTTGCCTGAAGTTGCAAGTAGCTTATGCCTGATACATGTTTCAACACCAACTTCTAAGAGCAGCATAAGAATCAAAGCTGCTGCCAGATGTGATAACACATGAAGAATTCCAATAATGGCTCGTTTCCTCCGAGATGTTTTGGAAGGGACAAAAGCAATTGCCACTGCTAGCAATACTAGAGCACCTGCTAAAGAGACATAAGACTCCCCCAGCACATGCAAAAAAGAATTCCAGACTGTGACAAAGAAACTTGTCAAGTGACTGGAAAATGTATCAGCTTGCAAGATGTGGTCGAGCTTGCACTGGAAATTAAAAGGGAAAATAAGTCAGTTCTTATACACTTTCTGACAGAAGCATATGCTACAAATCTTTTAGAGTATGGCTGAAAAGCAACAAATAGCATCATATCTAAAGTTTTAGGAAGTGCAAGCAAGTTCACGAAACAAAGTTAACAAATAGGAAAGACTCATTTTCTCTCTACTGACCCATATAGTCAAGTTTGTGGTATTAAGGAATCACTGAAGAGACTCACCTGTGGGAACATTGAGAAGCTTAACACAAAGTAAATAATGCCTCCAATGAAATCAAATTGCCAGTTCTTCTTTCGAAACTTTAAAATGTTTCCTAGTGCAATCTGCATCAAATTACTAAGAAGCTAAGGAACCAAGAAATGGAAGCAAAAAAAAAAGAAAAAGGAATACACCATAAAGAATCAAAAACCCTAAATCATCATAAGAGAATCACCCTGGTTGAATCTTCGATAGAAGGATAAGCAGCCTTGGTCTCATAGGCGGTACCATGGTATTTCTTGAAATTACTGAAGACATGGGTGGGATGTAAAAATGCACCACCGCAGCCATTGACAAGTAGATGTTGCACATAAACTGGTCCATCAGATGGAACATATGAATGGCGCATGTAATGATGCAAGTCTCCAGCCACCCGAAGCTTACACCTTCCTTTCAAATAGTCACATATAAGGTGAGAGACATTCTTTCCAGAAACATCATTCCAGTACCAATCAAGAAGCCAATTAGGTTCATGCGTAATGATGATGACAGAATCATTCTTCCCAACCTGAATCAACAATGGTGAAATGAGGATCTTCCTATTAATTACTAGCATATGTAAAGACATGATAACATGCCACAGAAGTTAGCCTAGAAGTGGGCAATAACCAACATATCAATAAATCTCAAAGACCAGAAACATATCATAACATGAATAAAAAACTCGTGTTGCAGAATGAAATAACTCCCTATCAAAGAATTTCAAAATATAAACTCTCTAACAGTCATTGTGAAGGTCCAATGCATGGAAATATGAAAGGTATCAGAAAGGTGTTGTATCTTCTTCAGTAGATTCAGTCCCAGAATCAATGAAAATAACAAAAAAATTGAAAAAAAAATACCTTCTCTTTTATTAATTCTGCAAAAAATTTGAACTGGTACACATCGATGTCATTATGAAGTGCTAAATCAAGACCGAAGACCCACCATCGTTTGGGGAGTTGCAAGGCAAAATAACTCTTCTTCTGAGGCATGAACCAACCGCCCAACCAGCTCTTGTGACAGATATGCCTCATGAAAGTATGAAGCCCATCAAACCAATCTGCAAAACCCAAAACAGAATGACTTGAAATAAACTAGAATGAACGTCATTCCATCATAAGAAACCAGGCCCGGGTAAGGAAACATGTATTAGTGGCTAGGTTAAAGAAACCATGTCAGCAAATATGCACTCAAACAAATCTTCTATGAACTCTTCTTGCCCAGGAAAGATCAAAATTAAAAAACCAAACGGAAACCAACCATGATTTCCAGGAATGACAAAACACTGAGGTCCATCATATTGCTTCAGTTCAGACACTCCACGGGGTAGCTGAGGCTTGTGAGCAGCTATATGCTCTGGCATATGCCATGGTGGGGGTTGCAGAGCATATTCAAACGGACGAAACAGGCGCTTCTCATACGTGAATGCTGAAGGATTAGGATATCTACACCAGAAATATGACCATCCATCAGAAAAGGGTTATATTCATGAAGCACGATATTAATAAAAGCCTTTAGAAGTATACCTGAGTGCTCACATAAACATAGACACCAAACTTTTTATATCCATCCATCAGAAAGGGTTTATATTTATGAAGCACGAGATTAATAAAAACCTTTAGAAGTATACATGAATGCTCACGCACACATAGACACCAGCTTTTTATAACTATCTTCTGCCGCACATGAATGCCAACAAGCAATTCCTTTACCAATATTAAATTGTTTATTCTTTCAGGAAGAAACCAAGCCATGGTTAAGAAAAAGTATTACCAAATGTGAAGTAAGTTTTCCAAAAAGCATCATTGTGTTATAAGATAAAATTACATCTCCATATCCCTTATTTTATGGTCTAAATCAGAGAATTAACAAAACCCTCCAAAAGCAAGTGTTGAATAGTGGCATTCAAGCACTTTACATGTTGAATCATTTTAGGGCCAAAAACTGTCAGACAAAAATATGAAAAGTTTAACTTGCAAATAAACCAAAAAAATCTGCAACAAACAATCATATCATTATATGCAAGAAACACCATAAACTTACGCAAGATCCCCTCCTATGAGAAGAAAGTTTCCGCGTGGCAAAGAAAGCACAGAATCACCACTTGTGAGACAAATGGAAGGCTGTGCAAGTAACCGTGCAACAGTATAAGATGAATTTCCCCCATCACCAGTATCAGCCATGAAGTCAAACCAGATATCTTCCTTTTCACTAAAATGATCATATATTGTATCTCCTTCAGCCCCATCTTGCACGTTGTTCATTGCTGCCTGATGAAACACAAGTGAGGAGATTTTTGTCACCAAGTATGATCAATCTTTAACAAAAAATGCAAAAGGAACAATATGACTAGAACCAACCATTAATTTGAGCTTCACCAGTCATCTTAGCATAAAGATTATAAAGGATACCAGTTAAAAATGGCATGTGAAATGATAATATTACTTTCTAATGACATTTTCAGAACTTTGAAGAAAAGATATGTTTATTGTCAAGTAACACATTTCCCCTCTATTAGTGACAACCAAAACCTTGGCCACTAGTAACACCAAACTTGTAGCTATGACAGACTTTTCCAAGAACATCGCTTCGCAGGAAATTATGTCATATGGCTGAATTGAATTACTCGCATGAAGAGAAACAGGGCAAAACATATCTGAAGAATTAAAACAGACAAACACAACACATGAACTGATATCAGACAGCAGTATCACTACCTGCATCATTCGCATGTCAAAGCGGCCAACAAATACTGTAACTGATACCAAGAGGTCAAATACTGTCTTGAACAGATCAGCAGAAGTTCTGCAACATATAGACATTGACAAGTCAGGAAAGCTAATAGAAAAGCACCCAAAAATGACATTAGTGACAAAACCAAGGAAAGTAAAGGCAACAAGCATATACCCTGAATACCATGGGACCATGTCCAGGAAATCAGGCTTCATCTGCTTCTTCTTCAATTCCTCGTACTCTTGAACTGACAAAGGGTGAGTAAGAGCCCACCTATACATTTTCCCAGAACTGAATGAGTTGGAAGGGAAGCTAAACACGGTAAGAGTGACAGAAGCAAGAGCAAGCATAACTTAAAACATAACCAAATGACACTCTGAAAGTAGGTATAATTCAATCATCACCCATGGAGTGAAATATGCACAATAGACTGCCAGAATCATGTTTTATTTATATCCCTGACGGAATAGTTATCTAATGGTGAATTCAAGAAGAAGTAGTAAAAAACAACCTTCCTCTGTTATCAAGGAAGAAGATTTTTAAAGCAAAATGAAAATACCACCCTTCTCGTATTACAACATTTTTAGAACTTGTGAGGCTAGAATACCAAAAGGACAAGAAGAAGAACCTTAACCAACCAGTTGTCATTGAGAATCCTTTATTGAAAAAGGTAATAGAATAATAACACATGAAAATGATATAAATCATCACTTACCCAGTTGACCTTTCCACTACATAGTTGGCAATGTAAAGGCCAATAAATGTTGCCCACAATGAGTATATTGGAGAAATTTCATCAGATGACCCAGCACATTCACTTCCTTTGCAACCTAACTGCAAGTAGTTGAAGAAAAAATGAGAGGGATTTGCATTGAACAAAACCTACCACCTCGATATCTTTAGAGCATTGAATAAGATGATACAAATCCTTGGAACTTATAGCTTTACCTCCCCATAAATAACCCATTTGGACAAAAGCGGATAGTCACTTGCTGACCCAACTGGAGCAAACCAAGATGAGCAGACCTGGTCCTTTAACTCATTCATGCGAAGAAACTTTGCAATCCATGTATTTCCCTCACCATTCTTCCTCAAAGGAAACCAACCAGTGTTGCTTCTTTTGGGCAGCTTGTGTCTCGTGATAGCAAGATTACCACAGTGGCTATAGAACACACAGCAGGCTACACTAAGGACCTAATCCAAAGATAATGAACTCAAGTTACAAATAAGAATTTACAGTAGAAGCAAAACCACTTAACCTGAGATGCTGGAAGCACCAATGTGGCTTAGAACGCTTACAGCACAATTTTGGAGAATGGTCAAGATCTCTGGCCTTCTTCCAGCAACACGGGAAACAATACCAATGTACCACAGGCCATAAAAAATGACGTGGAAGACAAGAAGAAACAAAATTGATGACACATAAATTGTCAAGAACAGGGACAAATTCATCCTCAAATCTACTCCCATAGACTGAAAACTAGGAAGATGATATAAAGCCGCAACAAATATCCAAACAATATACCTGCACTGACATTGTGGAAGCAATGAATACCTCAATGTCCAAATAAACACATCAGCCATGTAGTAAAAACCTGATAATTTCACTAAATACAAACTTACCAGCGACTGAAATTTGAGTAGCTGGGTTTTAACTTCTTCCCTAAGAATGGCGAAGAAAAGAAATAAAAGAAGCCAAGCAGGCAAGCATACATAGACCACCATTTAACATTCTTGTCCAGTTTGTCTACAAGGGTATGCATGTTATCCGAAGAGATAAAGAATAAGCAACCAACAGCCACCGCAATGATGGCATGGCGCGAATGCTGGTGAGGATAAGGACTCGTATATGTCAAGATAGTCCTCACTCTCTCCATTTTGAATGCATCTAACAAATTAGAGCCCATTGCCCAATTAACACTCTCAATACAAGTAACTCGAGAGTTTCCTCAAATTTTACACAACAAACCACAGCACTCCGCAAGCCCCAAACTGCGGCAATGACAAGTTCCAGGATTCTGAACAAGCAACCAAAACAACAATAAAATAAAAATATCAAGCAAAGCGAAACGTTAACGTAAGAATAGAAACAGACATGATTATAATAAAATTCAATGCGCGCACCGAAACTGAACAAACTACCACAAGCTAAAGCAATTCCGATACATACACACGTACATATCAGGTGGTTAACAAGTTGAATGTACCAATTTCACCACATCCAAACAGAGCACTAGGGTTTACACTAGAACAACTCAAGTCTCAAAACACAACGAACAATAAAACAAAACCAAAACAAAGCACTCACAAATTTCCAACACAATATAAATATCAGAGAGAGATAGGGGGAAAATTACCTGAGAGAAATGAAGGCGGAGGATAGGGAGCGAAGAGAAGAGCATGCGTTGAAGTAAGAAGAAAATAATAATTAATTAAAAAAATGTTTTATCATAAACCAATTTGGCGTCTCAGAAAGAAATTCTGCAAGAACACAATGAACCGGTCCGGAGCATATTCTCCTCCATTCTTCTATCCTTAATTTTCCAGTTAACTGTTTTTAATTTTTTATATATAAAGAACTTTATTAATTTGCTGACTTATCTATTTCATTAAACAAATTATGTAAGTATTAGACTAAAAGAGTTTCTAATAAATAAAATTTATCAATTATTATTTATACAATTACTATTAAAATAATTTGGGATATCTTTAATAATTCTTTTTATTTTTAATACTTTTTAATTTATAAAACTATAAATGTTTTTAAATAATTTAAGATAATAAAAAATAATAATAAAGATTCAGTTTTCATATTTATTATAACTAATTAGCTAATTGTGTAGGTTGAAACTATATATAATTCTTGTTCTTATAACTTATAATAAGAACAAGAAATATTTCTCGATCAATCCCTTTATTCTTCATTTTTTGAGAATCATTTTTTTTTTCAAATTTGAATTTGTTCAGTTAATTATATTCGAATTAATGAAGTATTTGGTTAATTGATATGGAAATAAAAAAGGATAAAAATAAAAAAAGAATACTTGATAGTATATTATGATTAGATGATTCATATTTTTATATTAAATTTTGAGACAATATTACGTACTCAATAAGAATGAATATCATTCCATTTTTTACTGTATTTATTATAAATATTATTATTATTATTTTCAAGTGAATCAAGCGTACCTGAGGCTAATTAAATATATTTTTAAATTTTAAAAATTAAAAATAATATTATTTTATTTAAAATTTTCGAGTTTTATATTGCCAGAAGTCTAAAATTAAAAAAATGTTCATTCAACTCAAAATTTCAAAGTAAACTGAGCTTATTCCGGTTCTGACGCCTGATTTGATTATTGTTCCAGAGTCAAAATTTATACAACAACTCCTTTGAATTGGATGGTTTTTATTACTTGGGAGGTTTCGTGATTCTCATCACCTTCAAAGTGCAATACAATAATCTTATGAAACGTGCCCTGCTGGCTTTCGGTCGGGACATTTGTGTGACTCATTCTCGATGTGATCGGGTCGGGCTGGCAGTTTTATTCGACCCGAAACTGATAACTTGACGGTTTGGTTCGATGGGCTTCAACAAGGTCCAAAGGACACTTATTTATGGAAATATTTCTTGAACTTTACGACCCATTTAGTAACGAAGCATGCATAAGATTCACATCTTGGAAGAGCCTAGTCAATCATTGACCCTCATTGACAAAAATCAATTCAATTTATCCATCAATTTTTGATAATTTTTTACTTAATAATGTAAGCTTTATTCTTTATTAAACAGATTTTGGATTTATATATTACAATTAGATTAGTACAGATAGTTTGCACACATATGAGTAGAGATGACAATGAGCTAGTCCTCGTTAATTTTTTTAAAATTAAAATATAGAAAAAACTTATATATTTTTTAATTATATCCTGGTCCAGATTGTCGAAACTCAGGCTGACCTGAATCTCAACTTTTTTAAGTATAATAATGTTGTTTTGTTTAGAATAATCGAATCTCAAGTCAGTCTGAATCTAAACTGGCCTATTGAAAACAACTAAATATAAGCCCATGAGTCAAAATTTGTCATCCCTAATATGAGCCTTATTAAATACAAGAATGAAAGGATTTTGTTAAAATATATTTTATAATTTTATGATTTACCAATGTAAAATTACATTTAAGGTGTTAAATGAATTTTATTAAAATTGAAAGGAATAAATTAATTTTTCTTATTTTTTTTACCTTAATTATAAGCACAAAGTTGAGTTTCTAATGTTAAGTTAGTCACGCGATATTGATCAATTAGGTTGTCCCATAAAATTAAAAACTTCTTTCCTAACGATTATAAGTGATTCAGATTCATTTTTCACTAAAATAAATAATTTATCTTTGCTTTACATGATTGAACCTTTATGTGGATGAATATTTAATGGTTTTAGATAGTCTGATCATGTTATGAAATAAATATAATTAAATTGAAGTCTCACATTTAAGCTTTAATGGTCATATAGGTCCTACCCACTCATTACTCATATACGGAGCTAGGAAGACAAGCAAATGTTTTTGATATCGCATCGAAAAGATTCCTTGAAATGGATTCCTTGACCACTTTGATAAAACAAGGCTGTCATGACATTTTATCTCTTCCCGACACAAATTTGATGGTTGCTGGTTCCCATCATAACAGTGGCTGCTCCATTTTCTGAGGTCCATAACATGAGCTGAGTGGCCGTAAATGTAATGAACTTTTCCCCAACTCGAGGAGCCAACCACGCAACTAGGTAAGCCAGCCACCATCTTGAGTTTGGTTTCTCCGTCAAATTCAACTCTCTGATGTTGATTGTGGAATGGAAGAGACAGACACAGGAAAAGGGAAGCAAGCTAAGACACGGAACGTGTGAGGGAAGACGAAGAAGTAAAACAATTCTGATGGAACTACGCATTTTCGGACCAAATGGAGGGGTTGTATTGTAGAGACAGGTCATACCCGAAACAGAAAATCATGGGACCCTAGTGGATTTGTGCGGGTCTCAAAGGTTGCCCATCTTTCTTTCAGTGGTAAGGCTTTTAGATGTTAGTGCGGCACTTAGTCACGATCACTAGCACTTTTAGTAATGCACCAAGATCTTCAATTATTGCAGGTGCCAAATCTTCATTGAATACTCTAATCAAAGTTATTAATTTCCTATGTTTTGCATAAAAATAGAACGCGTTAATCTTATGTTCTAAGATTGGTCCTTGCTTATCTTAATATATTACTTTAAGGTACTAAGACCATCGATTCATGTGGTCAAGACCTAGATATGAATCTTCACTTTTTTCTTTCAACTAGACTTGATAAGACCTCTTTGATTTCCTCTCTTCTTCTTCTGAATATCACAGCATTGAAAAACAAACTACGACTCAGTATTATTTTGATCTTTTGCTGCAGTAAGTTTCCAATAGATGCCAGCTTGATTTTTCTATGCAGTAAGACTTCTGTACAGGACATGTGCATGTTGTCCTAACTTTTTATATAAACTGAAAGCACCCCAGCTTTTCATGTTCAAATTCTAATAATATGTATTATTAGTTTCTTTCTGAAAAGCATACAACGGAAATTTTGTGATGGTTACTTCGTATTAAATATGTTTAATTATCACAATAATTAGGAGTAATTATAATTCAATTGAAGGTGAATCCTTTTTTCTTACATATGAGTCGTTCTATTCTAAATATAAAAGTACTAAATTTTAATATTGTGAAACTATTAGACAATAAATTACAAAGTTATAAATATTTTCATATTTTTCATTTAATTTTTCTATTTTTAAAAAATCATTTAAATATTCAAAATTTTAAAAATTAGATAATCCAATTTAAAATATTATTTTTATTTATATTTTGTGGATATAGTTGACAAATTAACATAAAGATTGATAATTTAAAAAGATTATGATAATTATCAACGTGTTTGTCATAATAACTTCAAGAACTATGTTGATGAAGATAAAAAAACTAGTAATATTATTTTGTTGTGGGCGAAGGAATAATGATCATATTAACAGTTCTAACTGTTACTTGCATGGAAGAAGATATTTTTGAAACTGCATCATGACCCACAGAATTGTGCGTGGATTTTTATCATCATGGAATCAATTGCTGAAGAAAGGGAATGTTAAACATTTCATTACTATATACCTTGTACCGCAGCCAAGGAATGTGAGTGAGTTCAGTTAAAAGTCAAGGTGGGTAATGTATGATTTCGTTGAAAGTATGTAAGAACTAAGTGGACTTTTTCCAGATTCTACGGAATTCTTTCTGCATTACTGATGTTTCATAACCTAATTGCCAAGTTAAATACGAATTGTATTCTCTTTCGAATGATATGTTTTGCTGAAACAAAGTGTAAACCAGAGTCTGCAACTTGCCAAACTATGTACTGGAGCGAAAATGGCGCAGTTTATCTCCATCACTCTCACCTTTTAGATGATGTTAAATTCATGAACCAGAATTACTAGCACGTTATGTATGATGCTGGTATAGTAAGCTTATAGACTTTTCAGGGCACCAGTCACCAAGTCAAATTTAGTATATTGGATTCATACCAGAATAAGTCTCATTCATCAACTGGTATATATCAAGAGAGCTATTTGAAGTACGACTTTAATTTAGTGAATGCAATGAGTTGGCTAAGGCTAGCCTGTGCCATTTTAGGCCATAGGTTAATTCCATCAGATGTTTCACTTATTAAATAAAATGATATTATTTTAATTTCAATTGATTAAATTATTTATAAAATTTAAATTTACAACCTAAAAATTTATATTTTAAATTTTAGTCCCTTAATATAATTTGGTCGCGGAAGTAACATTTGAATTTATATACAGAGCACTAGAGGAAATACATAAACTTTTTACATTATATTGTTGCATGGGGCATGCAAGGAACCAAAAGAATATACTCCAACTGTTACTGACAAAGAATCTTGAAGGCATAATCATGACAAACTTTGAAATCAGCGTACCACGCGTTTAACCTTGGAGAAGTATTTGCTATATGTTGCAAACTGATTAGAGTCTATAAATAGCAAACAACGGAGTGGCATACATGCACCACCAAGCCTTCACTGAACTTGTTTCTCATTTCTAGTTCATCTCTCCCATTTTCAAAACCTGTTCTAAAATACATATCATGGCCGAAGTTTACAAGCACGGTTTGAGCCTTGCTTTGCTTATTGCATTGGTACTTACTTACGGAATCAGTTCCACGGAGGAAAGGCCATTGAACGCAGCATTAAGACACGAAAACGAAAACCATGTCATGACCACCGAAATGAACACACCAGAGGCCACCAGTAACTTGAACGTGAACCACAGTCGTTCTGCGTTGGAGACAGATTCTGTGCACTCCACACGGAATCATGCTGATTCTGAGAGCGATGATTTTCGTCCCACCACCCCAAGTCACAGTCCTGGAGCTGGTCACTCCACTGGCCCTAGAAGCATCCCTCCATACTAAGAACACCTTCTTTCTAGCCAGCTAGCTATGTGCTTCCAAAATCCATCCATGATCTTCCTCTGATATATATATATATATAAATATGAAAGTGTAGTTATAGCTTACTCCGAATTCGTGGGAGATAAGCATTCCAATTAGTATTTGCTATTTCCGGTTTATTGTACGTAACGTGTCATAATGTATATGTATCAGCATGTCAGTTGTATCAATCGTGTTGGATATCCCAGCATGCTAATTATCAATGGAGCATTGCTTGCATTCAGTTGTCTGAATTTTTATTGAACTTTAGATTTTAAATATGGGGGTTGAGACTAAAGTCCTTTTGATCATTTCATCATGATTCTCGCCATCTTACAGATTGTATCAATCAGTTACTTGCTAAGTTGGTATGTGAAGAACCTAAAGACACAAAAAACTTGATAATGCAAGTAACTGAATGAGGCAAAAGGCAAATTAAGACACAAACAATATCCAAATAAAAAAATTTTGGTCAGTGGTGATCAATAAGAACTTGGACGGACATGCCTGCGAGCTCGTGGTTGGAAATATTATGAGCTTATTGAATCAGTCGTATAAACTATAAAGAATCTGAAGCCATTGAATAACCCACTATAGTTTGCCCCCCACCTCGTTATATAACACGAATGCTTAAATCTAGTAAATGAAACTGCAACCTTGATGACGATGGCTTCCAAGCATTAACTTGAGCATGCTCAAGAAAATAAAAGGGCAAAGAGTTCCTCTGCATTATATTCCTCTACATTACATATTATCTTACGATATGTTTCAGCAAAAAGCAAAAGAGCACTGACGCTCCATGTTTACCTGAATTGACTAGTCACATCACTCCGAAAAGCAAAGTTTCTGCTCTGCATTTTATAATAACAGTTTGCGGCTATGAACGTGGTCAGTTCGGTCCCATATAATGGGGATGAGAGGTCATTATGCATTGACTTGATAAATAAAAGTGGTTGAAAATAATAAATAAATAAATATTAATATTTCCAAGAGGACAGTTAGAATCCCAAAAAGACTTGATGGAAGCGTTCTCACGTTATGCGTTACATTCAACGGCTGTAAATCACAAAAGAATGTGTCTCTGGTAATCAAAAAAGGCCTAATCAAATTGTACCTTAACTTTATAATTAGAATAGGATTGAATTGTTTTATTTACTTTATTATAATAAAAATTTTGATATTTTATAATAGAGAATTAAACTTAATTATATTAAACTATTTCAAATTAAATTAGATAAAAATTATAAATTTAAGTTTATTAATTTTGAATATTCAAAATATAAATTTATTTACTTGAATTTAAGGACATCAATTTCTATTTTTTGAATTAAAGATATGGATAATCTAGATTACCTTTTAAAGAGAAGATTGATAAAAAATTTTAAAAAGTTAATTTTAAAATACAATATTAAAAAGTAAAAACCTTAAAATTCTTTTCCATCTCCCTGCCTTGAAGTACTATTAGATGTCATCCCTAGTGATACAAAGGTCACCTTAGAATTTGAACTTTTACCTAAGTTGATTGCCAACACCCTTTACACGATAGTCTTACTTAGGTTCGCTTAAGCAAGACTTTAGCCTCCTTTATCAACACTCGATGTGTTTACTCCGCTACTCGAAGAAACAATGTTATGAAAGCAATGAGAAAACAAAGGCAACAACAAAGATGATAGAGATATGACAAAAACCAACCTTTATATTACTTTCCCTCAAAAGAATACAAGGAATACTCTCTCTCTAAGTTAATTGAGAGCAAGGCTCGAATGAGCTATATATAGGTATACTAACTTGGATGCCAAGTTAAATTCAAAATCTTACTCAAACTGAATTGCCTAAGATCGTGCTAAGATCAAGTCTATCTCTATCAGATTACGTCACGTGGACCAATTAGATGACACCTCCATCTAAATAAGACTTTAACTGATGAGATATAATTTACATAACAGAAAGATAGAGTTCATATTCAATTAGGAAACTAGCATCCTTATCCTCGAAGATCTCCACTATCTTTAGATGTTTATTCCCACTGCAACTCTAACTCCCAGTTGTCGCCACATCATCCAAGATCTTCCCACGATCTCTATCTGTTAATGATGCAGTGTGATCTTGCCGAAGCCCACATAGCATACTTGTAACATCCCGTTTCCATATAAAGGGTTGAACCATGGGAATTAGTACACAGGAGATCAATCGGAGAAATTAGGAAAACACATCTCATGCTCATGCATTTGTGAACAGTGACTTTCGCACATGAAAA
>JAOQMS010000006.1:3351608-3362425 GCA_027563885.1 Erythroxylum longipes | reverse complement strand
ATTGTTTAGTGATGTGGCACACCACCCTCGCGGGGTACGAATTCGGATATCACTATCGATATCGGGTTCGGGTCCAGTGAGAGTGGAGTGTTACAATACTGGCCTAATTCAATGCTTCCCATAACAAGTCCGTTAGTCATAGTTCATTCATCCAAGCATGGGCTAAGTCTTTAGCCTGGGTCGAGTCAATCTCCACAAAGTCCGAGACTCTATCAAAATTTGCACTAACTCCGATCCCACTCGCCCACGTTTGCCTTAGTATTCTCGCATGCCTTCCTCATGCATGTGATCCAGCTAAGCTCCCTCCTAAGGTGCCTCATGAAGGTAGCTGAGAAGTTCTCCGAATTTTAAGGGTCTAACAAACCACCCCCACCAGATGGATTTGACGCCCTTATCGAATTAGTCTGAAGGTAGACGTTCACTTGGTCTTCGAACTGCCACAAGGTAGTATCTTTCTCCCACGTAGCTTCCGTGACAGGTTTTCCTTTCCACTGAATCAAGAACTTGATCCGTTGGTTCTTCTTGTCACTACAACAAAATATGGAGTTTTTAGACACAAAAAGTGAAATTTTTAGACGCTTTTTTATGTCTTAAAAATAATTTTAGACGCTTTATAAAGCATCAAAAAAATAAGTGTCACAAAAACTATTTTCGACAGTTTTCTTAGACACATAGATGCGTCAAAAAATTATATATTTTTACGCATCTAAGTGTCGAAAATCTAGTTACACATAAATGCGTCGAAAAAATACATTTTCGATAGTTTTCTTAGACACATATATGCTATTTTAGACGCTTTGTGTAAGCTTTTATATGCTTTTCTCTGTCGATATTTTTTATTTTTAGATAATTTTTTACGTCGAAAAACTCCACCATTTTTAGTAAAAAAAGTTTAATTACGATTTGCTTTGTGCATATTTTTAAAGATCACTCACATGCATATTATTATAATAAATTTTACAAATTAATCTAAATTATTTATCTGCATATGATTATAATAAATTAACACTTTTGTTAATAAATATTATATTATACAAATTTATATGTATATAATAGCACAAATTAGTTGAGAAAACCTCTCATTAAAATATAAATGTATGAATTAGTTGCTAAACAGGAAGCAGAAAAGAATTAAGCAACAAAATTCATAAGAAATTACACATAGAACCATGATGAAACAGATATCATCAGTGCAACTTCATTATGGCTTCGGCTTAGTGCCTTATGTGAATCGAGCCTAAGCCACAACCCGACTCAACTTGCCTTCTTCCAAAACCTGATCGGCTCATACACTCCCTTCGCCTGCTCGAACTGCTTATTTTTTTGTGAAGCTTGACAAGCAAGAACCTTCCGTAGATGTGGACGCCGAGGACTCCGTAATCGGCCAAGCATCGACGACTTCCCGGTGATCATAGCTCCAGCACACCTTTGTGTGTCTTCTTTGTGCTACCTAAAAGAACTCGTTGCTCTATGTTAAACTAATCAGAACAGCAGACAGAAACAATTTGCTTCTGTTTGGTTTCACCAAATCAAGCAACTAGGGAATGTTTTCTTAACTAACAATATTTGTAGATGTTTAGGAGATCCAGACTAATATGTGAATATGAACAATAACTGTAACTGTTTTAGTCATATTGCAAGGCAAAAGAGAGTTTAGAATTGAATTCATTATGTTAATCAAGGAATGAGAATTAAGTAAGAAGAGATACAACTATAGATCTAAAAGCATAATCTAAACAGAGGATTGTTGCACCAATGTAGCATTTTTCTTAAAATATAAGAGATTGTAAATTACCTGGAACCTCATTTCACAGTGGTGAGACACGACGGTGACGATCCTGATCTTGCGGTAGGGTATGGGCTTGGAAGAAGCTTGATTGTTGGTGATGAGAGAGGAAGAGGTGGAACTCATCGAACTGTTCTTGCTAAAATTGCTCTTACTTAGCTCGTGATCAAAACCAAGCCTGAGCACACGTACACAAAGGAAATCCGTGAAATAAGTTTAAACATAAAAGAACAAGAAGTAGTGGATGTAAATAATAATTGAATTTACTTAAGAGGAGCAGAAGAAAAAGAGGAACACGAGGAGGTGGAGAGGAGGTGAAGAGCAGAAGCGGCGAAGAGTTCAGTAGCTGACTGAAACTTCTCCATTTTCTTCTTCGCGGTTTAACTTCAAACTGCCACTTTTATTCAAGTATTTGAATTCCCCTTTTTCTTTTTCAATAACTTCTGACTTGTATCTCTTATGACGTTGCCACATAGTAGCATTAAGTAGGATCCAGATAGGCAGAAGATTCAAAGAGAATAGTTGTCTACTGTGTAAAGTACTACCACACCATGCATGGAGGGGAAGGAAAACTACAGAAGATTCAAGAAGACGAAGAAGGAAACGGAAGAATCAAAACTCAAAAGGCACCTCTAGATAAAGAAGAAAAAAATAAAACAAAAACCAGAAAAAGAGAAACATACTTTTCAACCTCAGAAAGGACATCGTTCTTTTCGATCTTTCCGCCTAAACCGACTGCTAAATCCAACGCTCCATGGTTCGACATTCGCAATTAGAGAGAACAATTCACCGAGATCTGTATATTCAACAAAACAACACGATTCCTCTTGAATCTGAATGGAGACGATGAGAAATAGAAAAAGAGAGTGAAAAGGGGAAAAGTAAAGAGGCAGTGTGATTAGACTATAGTCACTAGAGAGTGTAGTTGGCATAATATATATAAATATAGCTTGAATGCATATCTAGAGTAGTGTTTAGTTATTTTACGTCTGTCTAGAGCAAAGAAAAGGTTAAAAACAAACGAAGTCGAGTATCAAAATTTGCAAATAGAGTAATTTAAAAAAAATATAAGAAAAGGTAAAAAAACAAACGAAGTCGAGTATCAAAATTTGCAAATAGAGTAAGTGTTGATCGAATTTTAGAATAAATTTGGAATTTTTTAATTTCGGGTTTAAACTAAAAATTATTATTTTTGGCTCAATATGCAGTCTATAAATGTTTGGTGCTTAATTACCTTTGGCATGGAACATCAACATTTAATGGACCTTTTATCTCTTTCAAGCTCATGAATTTACAAAAAACGCTAACATTTATAACTTATCTATAAGTCAAACTTATATTAACAAAACATTTTTTATAATTACTTGCTTTTGACATTAATTATTCGTTATTCCTGGATGTATATTTATTACAAATTATAAAAGGTGCCAATTCTTGTCCCGTCAATTAAAAATTTTAGAAGTTTTAGACTCTTTTTTAGTATTTTTTAGACAAATTTTGCCATCTTAAATAAATGTATAAAAACTCCACCAATTCTTAGATTATTTAAGACAATTATTAGATGTGTCTAGACATAAGTGTCTAAAACCTCCTTATTTTGGTGTACTGTGTGTTGACCCATCTTTCGATGATCTAGGATCTTCTCTACTTGATCCTTAAACTGTTTCCTCACAACTGGTGGAGCTCGTTTCACCTGACTTGTATTCGGATCTGATGCATCCTCATAGTAAGGCTTGAGAAAACTAACATGAAAAGTAAAATGTACCTTCAACCGTTGGGATAACTTCAATCTATATGCCACGTTCCCCACTTTGTCTAGCACTTCAAACGGTCAATCGTACTTCAGCACCAAACCTTGATGAACTTGCTTACTCGAGATCTTCTTCCAAATCTGTGGAGTTAGTTTCAACAAAACTTTATCTCCTACGTCAAATTCTAATAGTCTCCTATAAAGATCTGCTTGCTTCTTCATTCGTCGAGAAGCTTTCCAAAGACTATCCCTCACCTCATCCAACAACTCTTGCTTCTCCATCTCAAACTTATGCACCGCAAGACATTTGGCACCTGTCCTTTGTTGAGCAATCTCCAGTGGTGTGAGAGGCTGTTGTCTCAACACAATCTCAAAGGGACTTTTTTCCGTAGTCGAAGATCTATACAAGTTTTAGCAAAATTGTGCAGTATCAAGTAAACTCAACCAATTACGTTGACTTACGCTTACATAATGACGTAGGTACTCCTCCAACAAACCTTTGATTCTTTCTGTTTATCCATCCGTTTGTGGATGATTTATCGTTGAAAACTTCAAATCGCAACCCTTCATATTAAAAAGGGACGTCCAGAATCAGCCTGTAAATCTGGCATCTCGGTCGCTCACAATATCTGCTAGAACTCTGAAATACTTAACGACGTTCTTGTAGAGCAGCTTGGCCGCAACATCTGAGGGACAAATCATAGGAGTTGGCATAAAAATCGTATACTTGGAGAATCTGTCAACCACCATTATGATTGATGCCATGTTGTCTACCTTTGGAAACCCACTAATAAAATCCATTGCTACCGACATCCACGGTCTCTCGGGGATGGATAAAGGCTGTAGCAAACTGGCTTCCTTCTTTCTCTCCGATTTATTCAACTGATACATAAGACATGTCTTGACGTAACATTCCACATCATTCTCTATCTTCGGCCAAAAATAGGAACGAGATAGGAGCGCTAGCATCCGTTGGACTCCTGGGTGACCAGCCCACTGCGAGTCATGTGTCTTCTTCAATAACTGTTTTCGCAATCCACCAAAGCTTGACACATACACTTGACTACTCTTAGTCATTAAAAGCCCATCATCGTCAAGCCAAAACCTGCATATAACACCTTCCTTGACTTGAGAAATTAACTTACAGTACATGGTGTCTAGTGGAGCTGCCGCCTTAATTTGCTCTAACAGGTTAGACTCCACCCTTGTGATCGAATAAAGGGCCGCAAATACTTCCTTCCTACTTAAGACATCTGCCACGTTGTTGTGCCTCCTCGGTTTATGCTCTCACACGAAGTCATACTCAGTAAGAAACTCCTGCCACCGGGCTTATTTTACGGACAACTTCTTTTGGGTCCTAAAAAATGTGTTAGCGACATTATCCGTTCAGACAACGAACCTAGTTCCTAACAAATATACTTGCCACATCTCAAGGCAATGCACCACCACAAGCATCTCCTTCATGTGCGTCGAGTAATGCTGCTTCGCACCATTGAGCTTTCAGCTCTTGAATGCTACTGGATGACCCTCCTGTATAAAGACTCCACCAATGGCTTTGTCTAAAGCATCAGTATGTACCTCAAATGGAAGATCGAACACAGGTAGCTTCAAAACCAGTTCGGTTGAGATAGCAGCTTCAAGTTTCTCGTATGCCTCCGCACATTCACTCGACCAACACCACTCTTGCTTCTTCTTAAGCAAGTCCGTCAATGGTGTCACTTTCTTAAAGTATCCCACAATGAACCACCTATAGTAGTTCACCAGGATGAGAAAACTCTGTAATTCTCATACTGTCGTGGGGGCCTGCTACTCAACTATCACTTTCACTTTCCTCGGATCCATCCTGACCTAACCCTTGCTCACCACGTGATCCAAGAATCTTATCTCTGACTGGGCAAACTTGCTCTTCTCCATCTTCACGTAGAGCTTGTGCTGCCTTAGTCTTTCAAACTCTCATCTCAAGTGTTCCACATGTTCTTCCATGTTAGTGCTATACATCACGATGTCGTCTAAATAGACCACCACAAACTCATCCAAAAAGTCGTACAACACATCATTTATAAGGTTGCAAAATGTAATAGGGGCGTTAGTTAATCTAAATGGCATAACTAAAAATTCTTAGGATTCATACCGAGTTACGCACGTTGTTTTCTGCTCATCACCCTCAGCTATCCGCACTTGCCAATACCCACTCTGGAGATCCAGCTCAGTGAACACCTCAACCCTTAACAACTTTTCCATCAGATCCTGAACCAAAGGTACCAGATACTTATTTTTTATCGTTATCTTATTCAGCACTTGATAGTCCACAAACATCTAAAGTGTACCGTCTTGCTTCTTTTGAAACAATATCGGGGCGCTGTATTGAGCTTTAGACGGTTGGATGAACCCTGCCTCCAATAACTCACTAAGTTGCCTCCAAAGTTCTTCGAATTTCATCGGTGACATCTTATATGGAGCACGTGTAGGTGGGATCGCTCCAGGAACCAACTTGATCCTGTGTTCTACCTCACGATGAGGGGGAAGAGTTTTCGGCAACTCTTTTGGCATCACCTCTCGAAACTCCCTCAACAAACTTGCAACCGCATTAGGAATTTCCACCACATGGTCTTCGCTGATCTCCCACATAGCAGTGAGATAGGTCTTTATGCCTTTCTTCAACCATTTCTTGATGCTCATGGCCGAAACATGCCCTATAAAAGTTGTAGCATTCGTCATTCTACCATTGAACCTACAACAATTCACGTAGAAGGAATTTTGATTGTTCATTAACATTATACCTCCCAACCTCGGATACAGCACCAACTTTGCTGCTTTAAGGAAATCGATCCCCAATATCATCTCGAAATCCTCCAATGGTATGATGATGAAATTCATCTTGGCACGCCAACTTCCAATTTTGACTAGAACATTGAAAGCAATTCCCTCAACTGCTTGTGCCTTCCCCACAAGGGTTTTAATCTTCATCGGGGCATTGGACACCCTTATGCCCAACTTTCGAACCATCCTTTCTACTAGGAAACTGTGGGTCGCACTCGTATCCACCATTGCTGTCACGTCTTTCTCCCCAACCTGTATACTCACGTACATTAGTCTATCAAAGGGAACGGACTCATTACTAACCACATTATGCAAAGTGATCGGATTTAGTGCCGCATCTTCTGAAGATTCACTGTCTTCTTCGATAATTAGGGCATTCAACTTCTCCTTTCTCGGGCACTCTTTGGCAAAGTGTGGATCGTCGCATAAGTAACAGGCAACCTTTCCCTTCTTCGAGGATGTCTCCCCATTCTTAGAGCCTCCATTCTGGTTGCGCTTGCCCTTGAAATCCCCCTTCTTGGAGTCTTTCTTCTTCTTCCTCTCGTTCTTCTCTTGTTGGGCGTGGCCTTTGCCTTTAGAAGAATTTGAGGGGCTCAGCTTAGATTCCTTCGCCATTCGAAAATCCACTAAGGTATCATCAACCGCGATTGCACTAACCACGTCCTTCACGTTTTGCCTCCATAACTTTATTTGAGCCCACGATTATAACCCGGATAGGAAATTGAAGAGCTTTTCCTCGTTTGACATATTCTCAATATCCTGCAGTAGAGAACTAAAAGATTTGAGATAGTCTCTTACTAATCCATCCTGCTTGAGCTTTTTCAAGGCATCTCTTGCAAGCCAAGAAGTATTCATGGGAAGGAACTGATCCTTTAGCTCCTTCTTCATCTGCACCCATGATTCCACAGGAGTTCTACCCGTGCTGATCTCCACAGAGGTCCTCATCCTCCGCCAGAGCTTGGCATCCCACCCAAGTATATGGCCGTCATATTGACCTTCTCAGCATCGGGCACCCTAGCAGCCGCAAAGTACTGCTCTATATCCCATAAGAAATTCTCAAGCACCTTAGCGTTCCGCATGCCTTTGAACACACTCGGTTCACGTACCTTCACAGATGAAAGATGTGGTGTTGAGCTTTCCACCCGATCGACATCCAGCGTTGCAATGGCACGCCTCAGCATACTGATCTCAAGCTGGGCCTCTTTTTGTGCCTTTAACATATCCATCATCTTTTGTTGCAACTGTTGGATTCGTGCATTCAACATCTAAAATCGAGTATTGTGAGATGTGACCTATTCCTCCCCTTGAGGAATTGTCCCAATAAGTGCTTCCATCCTAGTCACTCGTTTTGTCAAGTTGCTTACTGCCATCTCGAAATTTGGCTCTGATACCAGTTGATACAAAGGTCACCTTGGGACTCGAACTTTCACCTAAGTTGATCGCCAATATCCTTTGCACGACAGTCTCACTTAGGTCTGTTTAAGCAAGACTTCAGCCTCCTTCAATAACCCTCAATGTGTTTACCTCGCATACTTGAAGAAACAATGCTACGAAAGCAATAAGAAAATAAAGGCAACAATGAAGACAATAGAGATACAGCAAAAACCAACCTTTATATTACTTTCCCTCAAAAGAATACAAGGAATGCTCTCTCTCTACGTTAATTGAGAGAAAGGCTCGAATGAGCTATATATAGGCATACTAACTTGGATGCCAAGTTACATTCAAAATCTCACTCAAACTGAACTGCCTAAGATCGTGCTAAGATCACGTCTATATCTATCAGATTACATCACGTGGACCAATTAGATGACACCCCATCTAAATAGGACTCTAACTGATAAGATAGAATCTATAAGATAACAGAAAGATAGAGTTTACATTTGATAACTTGCATTTTATGCATGTTGTTTGTGTGTGTTTTATGTTCTTTTGATAGGTTTATGTGAGGTTTTGCTTGTGTTTCTATGGTAATTCGTGCTTATGTATGCTCTAGGTGATGAAATACCAAAGTGATGCGATTTGGAGTGAATTTGGCTAAATCTGGAACTGGACAGAATTTCAACATGGCCATGTTGAAGGTGTTGCGATGCTGGCAGATTGTTACCTGCGAATATCGAATTAATTACCTTGGGATTTAGGCCTAAATTACACGACCCCTTTTCTAGATAAGTCAAGTTATTTTGTAGCCCATTGGAGCTTTATTTTCATGTTTTAATTAGAGCCTATTTTGTTTATTGTAAAGAAAGAAAACCTAAACTATGAATAGACTAAACTTGGAGAAAAGGGGACGATCAAATTTTGAGAATAGAGAAATAGCGACAGCAAGTTTTGTGGATGGGGGAAAAATACAACGACTCTCCTCTAACAACATTTTCTTTTAATATTGCTATGTGTGGCTAACCTTTTGATCTAGACAAGGTATCTAACGTTCGATTATTGTAATTCGTGAGACTCCTTTGATTTAATTGCTTTTGTTTATCTCTTATGTTTGTTTGATCTCCGCGCTTTAATCAAATTATTATTGCCGTGTTTGTTGATTAATGAGGCCTATTAATTGATTGACTTGGTGATAAATTGCCGAATAGATTAGTGAATATGTGATTTCTATCTATCGAAGTGGCGAATTAATTTCAATTAAGAAATTAGTGAGATTAAATAATTTATTCTAAATAGATTGCGGCTTCTCTAATTCTGTTGGCTAAGACAAAGGTCCATTAGAGTCTACTGTTATCATAGATTATATTCTGCGGGGCTTTACTCGGGACTAGTCTAATTAGTTCGGGTAATAATCTACGGAGCTTTACTCGAGATTATCAAATAATTATGAATGGATTGGTCGATATGTGATGTTCATTGTCTGCTATAACTTTCTCCATAAGAACGAACTGAATTTATATTTTCGGGTCTATGATCGGATTACAGTATCGAACGGAGTACCTTGGCTAGGCCTTTATTTATATTGTTTTCAATGTTTATTTTAATTGCCTTCTGCATGACTTCGTGTTCTAAAATAAATCATCTCCAAATCAATTCTGTTTATTTTTATTATTTCTGCATAAATAAACAATTGCTACACTGGTCTCTGTGGTTCGACCCTATTCACCGCTTTGCTCGTTTAAGTGTTCTAAAGTAGGAAATTATTTTTGCTGGTTTGACACGCCATTAACATTCAATTAGGAAACTAGCATCCTTATCCTCGAAGATCTCCATTATCTTCAGATGTTTAGTCCACTACAACTCTAACTCCCAGTTGTCGCCACATCATACAAGATCTCCCTACGATCTCTATCCACTGATGATGCAGTGTGATCTCATCGAGGCCTACAAAGCACAGTGGCCTGGTCCAATGCTTCCTACAACAAGTCTGTTAGTCATGGTCCATTCATTCGAGCATGGGCTAAGTCCTTAGACTGTCAAGTTCTTAGCCTGGGTCGAGTCAATCTCCACAAGGTCCGAGAATCTACCAAAATTCGCACCAAGTCTGATCCCACTTGCCCATGTTTGCTTAAGTATTTTTTCATGCCTCCCTCATGCATGTGATCCAGCTAACCTCCCTCCTAAGGCACCTCATGAAGGCAGCTGAGATGTGCTCCGAAGTTTAAGGATCTAACACCTATCCTTTTGAATAAAGAATTATAGATATAACTATCATCTTACACTACATGATTATCTTGGGCTTATTGGTGTCTAGATATTTTATGTACCTCGGTGAGGTTCTCTGGTGATTTAATGTATTTTATAGTTATTTATTAATAATGGCACTACAAGAAAATTAGTTATTGGCGATGGACAATTACCGACGGAAATGTAATCGTTGAAAATTACTAACAGAAAATTATGTTCCGTCGCTCCAATTGCAACGGAAAAATTTCAATTTGCAATGGAAAATTTTCCGTCTGTAAAAATGGAGGGAAATCAACCTGGTAAAATTTTCAACGGAATATAGCGATAATAACAAATGTTCGTCGATAAAGAAAGCGATCAAACGACATTATTTTCATATAACCTAAATCGACTGTAGCTTCCTTCCCCTCATTTCCTCTCATCCATCACAACCCCATTTTTTTATTTCTTCATATAACCAAAACGTTCCATTTTATTTTATAACTATTTAATACAAAACAATGTAGTCAACAGAAACTTTTATTGGCCACTTGGGCCCATTTCAAATTACACAATACAACCATTTCCAATTTCTCAAAATTTGTACAAACTGTAATATTCAATTACAAATAATACAAACTTTTGCGGAAAATACATTTAGTGACAAATAAAGAAAAATAATGCAGACGCAAACTGATCCCGACCTCTTCTTTTCTCTCTCATATGCAATGGATATACTCCTGACACCTAACGGGGTATTCTTCTGAGTCCTGAAAAGTAATTGCAAATTTTGGGTGAGTTTTGCGAACTCAGTGAGGTAACCATCATCGATGGTCCACTCAATTCATGCAACAC
>JAOQMS010000006.1:3303233-3321409 GCA_027563885.1 Erythroxylum longipes | reverse complement strand
TTGATTATTTATTTTGTGTGTGTTCTAATTCTTTAATTTTTGTAGCACTTTACGAAAAAGGTTAAAAGATCTATTCAAACCCCCCTTCTAGATCGTTTTCATGCGATTCTTACTTAAGTGTAAGTATTGAACTTTTAACTTGTTTAAAGTATTTTCTTTAACTACTTTCTTGTAATTTATATAAATTATTGATGCTTTTTTTCATCTCCTCAGAGTCACAAAGATGCTGCTCAATTTCAAAAGAAGAGCTTTCCTTTCTATAATGAATTGACTGGGATCTATGGAGAAGATCGTACAATTAGAAATGACGCACAAACTGCTACGGATATTCTTGAAGAAATGGAAAGGCAAGAAGGTGTAGATGGGATAAATGAAGGTGGTGAAGATCAATATGAGCATGGTTTGCATGACATAGATGAGTTCTTTACCCAACCTCAAACCTTAAATCTTGAAGACAAGTTGAAAATATTTCAACAAGGAGGAGAAAAAGGAGTAATGATATGGGAAAAGCAAGCCGTGCATATTCACTTATTGTTGCTGCCAAGATGTTGGGTGATACCATAAATCAGATTGGAGATAAATTATGTAAAAGTATTGGGACTTAAATGTATATTCAACAAAGAGTTGAACAGTTAGATAGTACATTGGGTGAGATAGAGAGACTTACAGATGATGAAAGGGATACTGCTTTAGGCAAAATTCCTGATCATCCTACAAAAATGCTTTAGTTTTTCACTCTTGTGTTTTCTTGAAGACTTGGGCGGGTGAAGAGGTTTCTTGCCACGCATTAAAAAAGATTAACCACTACAAAATGTTGGAAAGTCATGTGATAAGAAGAAAAAAAATAATAAGAAGAAATTTATTTATTTATTTTATTATTATAAAAATAGTCGATTAATTAATAAACTGATCGGTTTTTAAAAACAGAGATTATTAAACTAAATCAAACTGAAAAGTCAAAAAAAATAAACAAAAAAATATAGCTGATTTAAAGTTTTTATTGTAAAATCAATCGAATGACTTTGATTTTTAAAACACTGATGGTTTTCCTTTTATTCCAAGTTTTCATAACGGGATACAACATCATGCTTATTGTAAAATCAATCGAATCACTTTGATTTTTAAAACCCCAATATTTATCCTGTTTTTCTTTTTATTGAAGTTTTCGTAACTGGAGACAACCTCATGCTTGTTACATGTAGCTACAAGATGATAGTTCTGCAAGTTGCAGCTCAAATACACTATTGGGCCCAAATATTGTAATAAATTACTGTAACGAAACTACATCTTAAATAAATCTAAATTTCGAATTTACCACTAAGCTTTTAACCCTTTCATTTTCACTTCTGAAAAGGATTCACACTATTTTTCATTAAAATGAATCCAATTTTAATAGGATCAATTATTAATTTATATAAATGAAAATAATAAAAAATAAAGGTTTTGTTATTCTTTTTTTAATTAAATAATTAGAGACTTTGAGAAACCGACTACAAAAGTTGTTACAATCAAAGTTAACTAGACCTTTTTGTATCTATTTAATGTATAAATTTTTTAACAAGTATAAGAAAATTGGATATTTATGAAATTTACTTAACCAAGTTCAAGATACCTAGTAGAAACTTACTTAACCAAGTTCAACAATAGGATGCCTAATAAACAACAATGTACAATGTTTTATGTATCAATATAGATTCTTTGAATTTAATGCTAAATTGCAACAAAGATATATGTTTTCTCATATTGTATACTAAAATACATTAAAGACAAACCTTTGTAACATTAAAATTTATATCTCTTTGTCTCTTTTAAAACTCGAATGTATGTCGAGATAGTTAAATATGTTATAAGATATAAGTTTAAGGTTAAATTGTAAATATTTTAGTGACCAGTTATATGCTTAAGATTAATACAAATCTTAAAATTTTCACTTAAATTATAACAATATAAAATAAATATGTATGACTCAAAACAGAATAATGATCATTAATATATAAACATGGCAACCTAGACATGAGAAGAAAATTGTATCTCGAGCAAATATACTATCATATCTCATTAAAAATATCAAAAGACTTCAAAATACCCGTATTGAAAACATGTTTATCAAAAATAGTAAGGTGAAATCCTTTAGTTAAAGGATCAATCAATATATACTTAGTTAAACATGGTTTATTGTTACCTCATCTTTTCTAACATGTTCCCTTCTCGTCAAATATTCGATGTTTAAATTGTTATACTATATGATATTTTTACTATTATAATCCAACAATATTTTAAAAAGAGTATCACAATACAATTCGATAGATCTATCAACTTAATCAATCATATAAAGTTCAAAAATTAAATTTATTAATCAAAATACCTGTAAAGCAACACTATAACATACATCTCAATATGCATAGTAGAAAAGGCCACAAGTATCTATTTAACACTTTTCTGTAACATTTTTCACGAAACAGCTTCGTCTACTAATATAAAAATGTAACCTAATAGGGATTTCTATCATCTAGACACATAGTAAAATCAGAATATACCCATTCATGTCTAATTTCTTAATCTATATACCTAATTAGATCTAATTCTTCAATTATCCTATATGTTAACACATAATCCATTTTTCTTTTAAAATATCACAAAACTCATTTAACTACATTTCGATGATCTATAATTAGGTTAGATAAATATCTACTCAATAATTCAACAACAAATACAATTTTCAATCTAATACAAACCTGACTATATATCAAACTATTGATTGAACTAGAATATGGAACATTCCTAATGGCCCCTCTTTTAACATCATTATTTGAATATGGTGTCTAAGATAATTTCTTTTTAAGATATTTCATTACTAAACATTTATAGCACATGCTTAATGTATGCTCTCTAAAAGCGACTCAACAAATTTTAATATTTGACATATTAAATGAGTACCAAGGATAAAAGATGTTTCACCAAGATCTTTATCGGCTAAATGCTTAGACAGCAAGTGCTTAACCTTATATAACATGAACAAGTCATTTGATATAAGTAAAACGTCATTTACAAATAAAAGTAGAAAAGATGACCTTGTACCCCTTGAACTTGTAGTACAAACATCTGTCAATTTTATTTTTATTTTTCAGAAAGTCAAATGACGTTATTACCTCATCAAATTTTAAGTACCACTAATAAGAAGCTTATTTTAATTCACATAATGATTTTCTCAATTTATAAATGAAATAACTTTCATCATCTTTTTAAAACACTTTAGACTGTAACATATTAATGTTACCATAAAGGTCTCCATTTAGGACAACAACTTTAACATTCATCTTATGTAGCTCCATATCATAAAGAATTACTATTGTCATTTTCACTCAAAATGTCTCTTTGAAAGATATAGGAGATAAAGTGGTATTAAAGCCTATTACTTCTTTTTGAGCAAAACATTTGACAATCAACCTATCTTTAATTGCTTAAACTTACCTTAGGAGTCCTTTCTAATCTTATAAACCTATTTACATCCAACAAGTTCACAATTTTGATGTAAAATAATAATTTTCTATACTTGATTATGCTTCATTAACTGCATTTTATCTTTCATTATATCCCACCGTAAATTCGTATAAGGAATAAAAACAATATCTAAAAAATAATTAGATCAACAATCTGTCTAATATTATACTCATTCTTACAAAAAAAAGACTATATAATCAGATGAGATAACAAACTTCCTCGCCCTAATATATCTCTTTAACAAAAAAAGAATACAATTTATTTTCATAAAAATGATACGAATATACCTCAGTGGGATAGCTCAAAATTTGGAAATGAATGAGACTAGGTTTCTAATATTTTCATAGTTCAAAAGGTATATAGGCACTTGTTTGATTAGGACTTTGTTTAAGATATACAAATAGTCTTAATAGCCTTAAAGGTAATTTGGAAGTTTAGTCCTATTTTACATCTTTATCATCATATCTTTTAAGCTGCAATCCTCTTTAACTTATCAAATTTTGTTACTACTTCACAAGTTTCTAAGTATTTAATAAATATACACTTTTATTTTTTGAAAATCCCACATTTGCCATAATATTCACCTTTGTGGTCAAGTTTGATAATTTTTATTATTTTCTCAATTGATTTTCATCTTCATTTTTAAAGATCCTAAACCTATCAAGAACTTCAAATTAATCAATAACACATATCTATTTCAAGAATAATCGTTAATAAAAGTTAGAAAGTATATGGAATTACATATGGTGTGTGAATAAGGGTCATATATATTAGTATTAATAATTTACAAAAAATATAATTACAAGTTAACCTATTTTTTTTTATTTTGTTTAACTTGCCTTTGTAATTATCATCTCTAGATCACTAAAATCAAAATTTGAAAGAATATTATCTTTATCAATCTTTCAATTGTTTCTCTAAAGATAAAATCCTATATGCCATAACATATAGGATTTTTTTCTTTGTCAAAGATCTTTTACTAACAATCTTTTAAACAATACACAAAGAACCATATATTTCATCAAGAGTTAAACATATTTTATATGAACCATATTGTAAAAGATTGTACTAATAAGTTTTGTATCAAAAAATAATTGTACACTAAAATTTTTCTATTACAAAACCATTTCTTCTTTATCTAAAACCCATCAAATCTATATCAACTTCTTTATCATTGCTAACTGTTACTTTTGACTCATCCTTAAATACGAACTCTTGCACCATGAAAGTAACATAACTAGAAGCTCCATTATTTAGCCATTAATTACTTGATGGGATTATAACAACATTAAATTCATAAATGACATAAACAAAAAGGTTACTTGATTGTTCCTATTTTTCTCAAGCCTTATAATTTATATAGTCCTACTTTTACAACCTTTCTTTTTTCAAAAGAAGCTTCATATCCTATATGATATCCCTAAGATTCCTCACGCCACTCATATATCCTGGTTCTTAAAATGAAGGATCTCTAAGAACTTTAACTTTTGGTTTTCTGGGATTGGCTATAGGTTTTGGTTTAGTGTGGTTATTAATGATGATTGTATTGTTTTTGTATTATGTTCTTTAGTTTTTCTTCCTTTGCCACATAGTGTGTAATAAGGTCATTAACGTCTCAGTTTTCATCACATGAATTGTAACTAGTAACAAGAATATCAAAGTTTGATGGAAAAGTGTTCAGAACCTAGTGAATAATACAAGTATTAATGATGACTATATTTAAGTTGTTGAGTTTACTCTATAAATGAACTATATTGATGATATATACTCTCACTCTCCTAACCTTAGTGTATCTCTGATAACTTGCATTTTGTGCATGTTATTTGTGTGTGTTTTATGTTCTTTTGATATGTTTGTGTGATGTTTTGCTTGTGTTTCTATGATAATTCGTGTCTTTGTATGTTCTAGGTGATGAAATACCAAAGTGATGCGATTTGGAGTGAATTTGGATAATTTGGAACTGGACAGAATTTTAACATGACCATGTTGAAGGTGCCACGACACTGGCAGATCACTACCTGCGAATTTAGGATTAATTACACTGGGATTTGGGCCTGAATGACACAACCCCTTATGCTGGACGAAGTCAAGTTATTTTGTAGTCCACTAGAGCTTTATTTTCATATTTTATTGGATCCCATTTTGTTTATTGTAAAGAGAAAACCTAGACTACAAATAGTCTCATTTTAGGAAATTAACGACAATGAGAATCAAAATTGAGAGAACAGCGGCAGCTCTTATGCGTGACAAACAAAAGACCCTTCTCTCAAAACAATGTCTTTTTCCATCGCTATGCGTGGCTAACTCTTCATCTAGACAAGGTATCTAATGTTCGATTAATGTAATTCGCGAGACTCCTTTGGTTTGATTGCTTTTGTTTATCTCTTATGTTTATTTGATCTCTGCGCTTTAATCGATTTGTTGTTGCCGTGTCCGTTAATTAATGTGGCTTGTTAATTGATTGACTTGGTGATAAATTGCCAAATAGATTAGTGAATCCATGATTTCTATTTATCGAAGTGGCGAATTAATTTCAATTAAGAAATTAGTGAGATTAAATAATTTAATCTAAATAGATTGTGGCTTCTCTGGTTCTGTTAGTTAAGACAAAGGTCCATTAAAGTCTACTGCTACTATAGATTATATTCTGCGGAGCTTTATTTGGGAATAGTCTAATTGGTTAGGGTAATAATCTGCGGAGCTTTACTCGAGATTATCAAATAATTACGAATGAATTGGTTGATATGTATTGTTCACTGTCTGCTATAACTCTATCCATAAGAATGAACTAAATTTATGTTTTTGAGTCTATGATCGAATTACAGTATCGAACGGAGGAGTACCTTGGCTAGGTATCAAAAATTTATGTTTTTGAGTTTATGATCGAATTTCGTGTTCTAAAATTAATCATTCCTAAATCAATTCTATTTATTTTTATTGTTTCTGAACAAATAAACAATTGCTACACTGTTCTCTGTGGTTCGACTATATTCACCACTTTGCTTGTTTAAGTGTTCCAGAGTAGAAATTTATTTTTGCTAGTTTGACATGCCATCAACCTCATAAAATAAAATTATTTCATAATAGTTCCAATCTCAGCATTGGAAGATACTTTGTAAATGTATTCAGAACCTAGTGAATAACAAGAATATCAAAGTTTGATGGAAATGTATTTAGAACCTAGTGAATAATACAAGTATTAATGATGACTATATTTAAGTTGTTGAGTTTACTCTATAAATGAACTATATTTATGGCATATCCTCTCACTCTCCTAACCTTAGTGTATCTCATAAAATACAATTATTTCATAATAGTTCCAATCTCGGCATTGGAAGAAACTTTGTACTAAATTGTTGGTTTGGATCTTATAATTAAAGGTTGGATAAAGAAGAGAAGTCCTAGAAGATTTACCAGAATCAAATGGTAGAATCTAAAAGGGATAACGGAACAACTTAGGGAGGAGTAAAATATATGGAGAAGAATGGAAATTGGAAGAAGAAAGGTAACCAAATGTGGGAAAAAGTAACAACTCTTTTAAGAAATACAACTAAAGAGATATTGGGTGTTAATAAATCGCCTAGGAGTAGTAAAATGAAGTCTTGATGGTGGAATGAAGATGTACACGAAAAGATTAAGATCAAGATAGGTACCTATAAAGCTCTATTGGATAGCACCATAAAAGTAGAGAGAGTATTTAATAGATAAAGTTACAAACTGATAAAGAAAGAGACGCAGAAGATAATTTCTGAAGCTAAAAGCAGAGCTTATGAGTAATTATACCAATGATTGAAAATTAAAGATGAAGAAAAGGATATTTTTAAGTTGGCGAGAGTTAGGGAACAAAAAACAAAAGACTTAGTTCAAGTTTGTTATATAAAAGATGAAGCAGGGTGGGTGCTCGTGGCTAAAAATAACATCAAGGGACGACGACAGAGATAAGGCGTAAAAGACAATATCTCTTTAGGTGATTTTAGTATAACTAAAATGTATCGTAACTTTACTTGTTACCGACAGATTAAGGGAAGAAATTAAAAAAAACTTTGAGGGAGATGAAGAATGGAAGGGCAATAGAGCCTGACGAGATACTCATAGAGGTGTGGAAGAGCCTAGGCGAAGAGGGTTTTACTTGGCTAGCTAAGCTTTTTTATGTGATCCTTAAGTCCGCCAAAATTTCAGATAAGTGGAGACTTAGTATGCTAATTCCTCTATATAAAAACAAAATGGGACATCCAAAGTTGTAATAAATTATAGAGGCATCAAACTACTTAGTCACACCATGAAGTTATAAGAGAAGATGACTGAGAAGACATTGAGGAAGGATACTCCTATCTTGGAGAACCAGTTTGACTTCATATTAGGAATGTCCATGATAAAAGCTTTACATCCTTTTAGAAAATTAATGGAATAATACAAGGAAAGTCAACGTAAACTACACTTAATTTTTATTGATTTAAAGAAAGCATATGATAAGGTACCTATGGAAATCATATGGAGGTGTTTAGAAATTAAGGAAGTTCTTACGACAAATATACGGGTTATTAGGGATATGTGTGAAGATATAATGAATAAAGTCAGGACAATATTAGGAGATACAGAGTATTTTTCTATTGATATTAGGTCACACCAAGGCTCCTTATTAACCCCCTTTTGTTTACAATAGTGATGGATGAGCTCACCATGAATACCCAAGGGATGTTTCTTGGTGTATGTTGTTTTGTTAATGATATTGTTTTAGCGGATGAGACAAAAGAGGATGTTAATGTCAAGCTAAAACTTTAGAGGGATACCTTAGAATCAAAGGACTTTAAATTGAATAAGACTAAGACTGAGTACTTAGAGTGTAACTTTTCGGATCATAAGGTGTCTATCGATGTGAAGGTAAAGTTTGGTTCAGAAGTTACGCCATAAAACGAGTATTTTAAGTATCTAAGATCTATCATCTAAAGCAATTGAGATAGCTATAAATACATAGTTCTCTGTATTAGATTAAGATGGCATAATGGAGAAGTGTATTGGGAGTTTTATGTGACAAGAAGATACCAATCAAACTCAAAGATAAATTCTATGGTTTAGTGATTAGGTTGGTCGGGCTTTATAGGATGAAGTGTTAGCCCATTAAATAGGTGTATAGTCATAAGCTAATAGCAGTGGTATGAGGATGTTCTATTGGATGTACAATCTTACTATAAGAAATGAGGTTATGGATGTAATAAAAGACAAATTAAAGGTGACTAATGTTAATGAAAAACTAAAAGAGGCAAGGCTTATATCGTTTGAACATATTAAGAGGAGAAACCTAACGCTCTAGTAAGAAAATGTAAGGAGATTGTACTTAGAGACTGTAAGAAGAAAAAAAAGAAGGCCTAAGAATAATTTGGGAGAGGTGATCAAGAATGATATGACTATGTTGAAACTCACCGAAAACATGACCTTCACTGGAAAATTTGGCGTACTAAAATATGGATAAAAGATCTCATATATAAAAATTCTTGTCGTTCTCGTAGGTCTTTAAAATATTTTCCTTTCAATCTTGTATCTTATATTTAAAACCAGCCCGGCTCACCTGCCTCGGCCAATTTTGGTCATGATTAACCTGGTCACCGGTGAGCAAAATCCGGCTAAGCCGGGCCGGCGGGGCTGGCTTTAACGTCTCCATTTATTTCAAACGTTCATCCAGATGGGGATATGTTTCAAACGTTCAATTATTGCGATAACGTACTTTTGGAGTGACAAGTTTCGGAGGGGTCGTCACTAAGTTCGTCCAGTTAAACCTACTGTTTGAAAAGACAGTGATATTGAGCATTCAAGCGCCGTACCCCATACTTCTCATAGATCTGTTTTCTCAACCGTTCAATTTATTGCATTGGACGGTTAGAACTGTTGAAAATAGGGAGAACTAGGTAGGGGAACAAAACACCTGTTACTATTCCATGCAACCTGTATTCAATGGATACGTTGAAACTTACGACACTGAAGTACAAAAGTTTGGTAAGATTGGCCATCTAATTAAGTATCCTTGTGCTACCTAAAGCCTGTTTTGTTCAACTGGTTCGTTACAGATCTAGGAAAACAATTGTATCTATGAACTATTGAACCGAAGACATCTTCCAAGTTACTTTTTAATATTAATTCTTGGTTTAATCGAATATGCAAGTATTGTCTGAACTCAAGTTTTCAAATATAGTATAAGGTCTTCTCGTTTGATCATTATCCATATTAAGGCAATGATATACTGATATTTTAGCGGTATTGTTATTATGGTAAACGGCAATGACCGTCGTCTTAGGACATTTTCAGTTTCCTTCTAGATGGTCTTTTTCCATTAACAGACAATATTATTAGTTTCAAACAAACTAATATTAAATTCGAAATCTTAGGACTCAATGACTCATTAACTAAACGATACAAAACTAATTTAATTATATGTTTAATTACAAATTTGCCATGGCATGACTTGTTGCTTTGTAGATGAACTGTACGGCAGATTAAATAAAAAAATATCGGACATTAGGTTAATATTTTAGGTCCATTTGAAAGGTTATGTCAATCAAATTTCCTGTACATATCTAATTTTAAAGAAGAATGAAATTGGATAATATTCTGAATTAAAAAATAAAGAATAATATCAATATTGCCTGATTTTCAACGGACATTAATGATCTTGTTCTATGATATTATTACTGTCTAGAAGGTGTATTGCTTCTATTCCCATCAACCTATACCTAGTAGTGGGACACCACCAATAATGTATACATCACCCTTTATATCAAAGTTTGGAAGATGTTTGTAATTTATTGACAATAACATATGAGTTTGTCCATTTTTTCTCCTCAACTTATTGTTTGACAATGATAAATATCTATTTTAAAACAATCTTGACCTTAATGGAAAAGGTTAGATATAAAGCGGTCAAGATACTTAACATGACTTAGCTTTATATAATAATGTTTGGTGAAGGTAATTTTTATAATTATTTATTTTTATTACATTGACGCAATTATGAAAAATAATGATTAAAAAATTTTAACGGTCAAGACTTTTTAATCGTAAAAACTTTAAATGTTCAATATTTTAGTTTAGTTTTTAACTTTTTGATTCGATTTTTTAATAATTTTTATGATTAAAAATCAATCAATTTACTAATTAATTAGTCAATTTTAACAAATTAATAAGTTCTTATAAATTAAAATAAATCAATTAACAATTCATTTTTTAATTAAACTTTAATTTTTTTATAGATAAGAAAAATCTATTTCAATTATATTTCAAATTCTTTAATTTTTTTAATTTTTAACAAATTTTATAACGGTCTAATACTAATTGAATCTTTTAAATCTTAAATTTCTTATATATCGATTTCACTTTTGTTCCGGTTTTGAGAAGTAAAAGCGTGCTCAAATCAGAAAATATAGTATGAAAACAAACAAAACCTCCAGGCTCCAATTGCAATACAGATCATACAGGTTTGAAAAATATGTTGCCGGTGGTAGAATTCGGCTTTTTGTATGGAAATGCACTTGCCAAAAACTCAAAATTAGCAGCGCAAAACGAACTTGTCTAAAAGGCTATATTGACTGCTAGGTTGAGTAATTAGTCAATATCGTTTTTTTACTCATAAAAGTGGGTCAAGTGCTAAGAATTTTAGTTCTAGTTTGTTAGTGACTTTTAATAGGATAGAAATTTAGGTTCAAGCAAATCTTATACACATGAAATATATAATACACAGTAGTTTTCATATATATGCAACTAATAACTAAAAAATTCAATTGGTTTGGTTAGTTTAATTGTAAAAATCTTGAATTATTCAAATTTTCCGGTTTGATTTACTTTAATAACTCTAGTCGTTAAAAATTGATCAATTAATTAATCAATTTTTATTAGTTAATAAGTTTTATAAATTAAAATAAATCAATTAATTTTTATTAACAATCTCATTTTTCAATTAAATTTCAAATTATTTGATGGATAAGAACAATCTATTTTAATAATATTTTAAATTCTTTAATTTGTTCAATCTTTAGCCAATTTTATGACTGTCTAATAATGATTAAACATTTTAAACTTTCAGTCCTATTTTTAAAACACTGTAAGCAGTGAAAAACTTGTATAAGATAATATAATTTTTTTTAAATATATAATGTGAATAATCCCTTTTTATCTTTTATCTTTAAACAAAAAAGAATGTAATATTTAAAAACCACTTGAACAATTAATAAGGTCTATGACTCTATATATGTTGTATTTAATGCGAAGTTCAAATTGATAAGAGTATTTCTGTCTGACCGCTCATTAAAAAACCCATGTACATAAAAAGTCCAACAATTCTAGAAGTCGTGTACAATATTAAAATGAAAGCAACATATATTAGATCATACATATAATTGTAACGGCCGGATAGTGTGTAAAATTAGCTATCTAACATACACTATAATGTTTAATCATACCAAGCACGAGGGAGCTTGTACATACATTAGAAATTAAGTTAACTAACTTGGCTTAGAAAAGTGGTCAGTGAGTAGTAAATACATTCATAATGCTTAAAAGTTACCGTAAAAGCTAAGTCAAGTAAATCGAAATCAACCCCTAATAATAGGAAATAAGAATAATGTGATATCTTGCTCTTAAGGGCGGATATGGAGAACTTGTTTAAGAACCTTGGGTTGGTTTGAGGTATCTTAGAAAGCAAGCATGCATGCATTTAGTCACAATTCATTATCAACTCTTATAAAATCACTATCGAATAAAAATAAGAATAATAAGATTAAAATTAGGTTATGGTAAGCAATGATATAACGAAAACTACTCAGTCAAGTAATCGATTCAAGAGTATCAACGTTAACATCTAGAAGAGTTGCTCCCCTCCACTCTAGTGGGCGATTTATTTGGAAATTCTCACGTTTTGTTATTGACTTTCTTTTCCTCGTCAAAAGTACACCTTAATTAGGTATTTCACCGGGAAAAATCTGTCCATTGTCACTTTTTAACAAATGCCAAGTTTTGTCGCATACAATCTTAGTGTAAGAGAAGACAAAGTTAGCTTTTTACACAAACTTCATAGTTTAAATCCATGAATTATTCCTTAAATCGCAAAAGAGCAACTTGGCCTCTAACGCTAATTCCAAAATTTGAATTAGATCTTAATGTTTTGAAATGTTTAAAATAAATTATAACGTTCGTAAAATATTTGATATGAATCTTAATATTTTAGAAAACGGTTTAAAATATTCATCTTATTCGAAAGATTGATTTGAATGTTTCGCAAACATTAGAGTTTATATTGAAAAATTTACAAATATTAAGGATCGTTTTGAAGTTAAAATTTAAAAGAAAAAAGGAAATAAATATCCTGATAAAATTAAACAAGCAATATGAAGCCAACCAATTACATACGAGTTGGGTAGGGTTCAAAAGACTATGAACCTACGCCACATCCCTGCTCAGCTCAGGTAATGTGTGGTCCGCAAGAAATGAGTTATCTTGAGTATGTTGACCGAACCCCCATCATTGAGTCAAACAAGACGTGGTTATGAAGCCACGAATGCATCATAGGTGATGACAAGTGTAACAAATAACAATCTTCTAACCCTAATTACTCGTACATGTTTCAATACGTCACTTATCAAATTTAAATTATTAAATTGATTTAAAAGAGTAAGTATGTTATCACCCCTTTTAAGTTTTACTTAGCAACCCAAAAATACCCCATATGGGTGGCTCAGGCTCTACCTCACCATATCAACGTCATGACTAGTGAAGTACTTGCCTACTACGAAACTTGCCCAACTCCTAAATCCCTCGTGCGTAATCAAATATGGTAGACGAAAATTATACTCCGAAACTTGCGTGAAATGGGAAAACGACACGGAGACAAGATCAATAAAGCGGTAAAACGGCGGCTATTTCTTATTAATTATTTTAATTAATAATAGTCTCTGGTCAACAATATGCTACACCTCCATTGTAAACCGCCGTTTCTTTGCTTCTTCCTTATAGCCGTCCTCGTTGTAAATTCTCTCTTATGTTTATATATAGACATCTTGGAGGATTTGCCCAACAACCCCACACTCTCCGTTTCTCTCGTTAGTTTGTTCTTACATTACATTCTAGTGAACATCGAACAAAACATAAGAAAACCTTCGTGTTTTGGAGATATGGAAGTCGTGATACCTTCGACGAGTTTAGACTTTGATTTCAACGACGCTCGGCCTTTACCGTTCTTTAGCACTCCCTCTACGCCTAAAGGGTTTGGCGATTTGTCTTTAAGTGCTCCGGCCAGCCCTTCTCGCGTCGCCGAGTTTTACCGATATTTCGACAACTTGTCGCCGATCAGTGGAACAAGGCCGGCTTCACCAAATGGTGGAGGTAATGATGATTTCGCTTTTGATTTCAGTGCTGATCTAGAGAAGGCTTCACTGCCTGCCGACGAGCTTTTCCACGGTGGTAAGATCAGACCCTTAGTGCCTCCACCTTCTGGACTGCAAGTTGAAGATCAGAGAAGTCCACTTTTGTCTCCGAGGTCGCCGAGATCGCCGTTAGCGAGAGGAAAGAAGATTATAAGTGGCGTTTTCTCAAAGAAGAAGTCGAGTATAAACCCATCAGGGAGAACAGAGAATGTTGCTAGAGGGAGAGATTTAACGGTAAGTTCAAGCCGTAGAGCGACGAGATCGCTTTCTCCTCACAGGGTGGCTCAATACGCGTGGGAAGAAGAAGACAAAAGCAATCACCACAATAACAACAACAACAATAAACATTCAACGTCCCTCAGTTCTAACACTTCATTATCATCTACATCGTCTTCTTCTTCTTCTTCGAAGAGTTCTTCTAGGAAATGGAGTTTGCGAGACTTCTTGTTGTTCAGAAGTGCATCAGAGGGCCGAGCGTCCGATAAAGACCCCCTGCGGAAATACTCGGGTAGGAAACACGACGACGTCAAGAACACCAACACGAACGACCACTCAAAGAGAAAGGGCAGAGTGTCGGCACACGAGTTGCATTACACCACGAACAAAGCAGCTTCGCAAGACTTGAAGAAGAAAACTTTCTTGCCGTACAAACAGGGCATTTTAGGCAGATTAGCATTCAGTCCGACAGTCCATGCGCACTCTAATGGCTTTGGATCCAACACACGCTAAATCTGATCGATCCTCCACCACTCCGACTTGTCGTCTACACCTACAACTTTTGGTTTGTCGCCAGTCTGCACATGAGGATGTACACTACGCCTCCACCACATGATTGAGGCTTCTCTAAAGCTACAAGCATTCTTTGTTTTCTTTTAATTATTACCATTAATTGTAAAAGTTCGCAGTAAATATTGTAACAATACAATACACAATTAAGTGTCAAGATCTTAAATATTCAGTAATTGTTATTAAAATTAAACTTCATTTACAATTTTGCTAAGGTATCAATAAATATTTAGTAGTATAAGAATGGATAGGTTAAAGGGTTAGTCCAACAACCTGATAATAGTGAGGAAACATAAAACAAAACTCGGGAGGAATGTGAACGGATTGTGTTTGGCAATACGTGGGAGTTGATCGAAACATGTCAAAAATGTTACAACGGAGCATTTTGTCCTTCTCGGGGCATTATCTTATTGACTGCTATTATGGAGTTTCATGTAAAATTAACCTGAAATATCAAACTCTCGACGAGACATGGGCCGGGGAGACTTTGTCAACTTCTAGAAGTGGAATAGATCAGATAAGGCGTTGCTATGATGTGGGGCATCGAAATTATGTATGAGAATATTAAAGATATATTATTCGACATTGACGATTCCAATTGGTTGCATCGCATTAGATTCAAATGGAACTCAGTTGAAATGAGAGCAAACTATGAGTTAGTTCTGAGCGAAAAGTGATTAGTATGATATCCATTCCATCTCCCCGCAGTACAATAGGGTACATTCGACGAAAACCTTTTAGATTAAAATGGGAAATTGAAGCACTCATAATGCTTATACGTTGTAGCAATTTCTGGGCATCCAAGTCCAACGTTTGGTTTGTGTTTTAGTTTACCCTCCCAAAAAGTAGCAGTGCTTATATAAAAATAAAAAAGTCAGTACTTTACTCGTGAACATGAATCTTAGGTAATGCACCGACCCATCAGTGCAAGACAATAAAATACCTAAATGCTGACAAACGATAGATAAAGCTGGTCTGGTCCATGTAAAACAGAATTCAGTTAGCTGGAGCAGGGCTTAAGATAAAACTTGATAAAGTACGTCATGATTTGTTCTTAAGAAATTGTATAACTCAGATTCCCAGTTCCGTCAATGTTTTAATTTTAGCCAATATTTTAAAAATTAGTATACAGATAAGATAAGAGTATAAGGTTTAAAAGTTTCAATCAGTATTAAATCGTAATAAAATCGACTAAAGATTAAATAAAATTTAAAATATAATTGAAAGAAATTGTTTTTATAATCGAAGAATTTAAAGTTTAATTAAAAAAAAGATTGTTAAATGAAAATTAATTGGTTTATTAAAGGGGATAAGAATGGATTTAGATGAGAAGAGAAATAGAGGAGATAGAGAAATTTGAAGAAGGGGAATTCTGAAAAACTTTTTTTAATCTCGATATAGTTATGCTTCTCTTTATTTATAATGCATCTGTTACAACAATGTAGCGTAATTTGTTATAACATTACTTTGACAAGTATAACTGTTTTTGTCCCTATTCACAGCTCATATTAAGCTAATTTAAAAGACTTCATCCTATATCGTTTACTCCTTCTCTTCTCTTCCATCGCTGATTCTGCAATGTGCACTTCTGCCTAGTCTTAGGTTGTGCTGTGAGCTATGCTTAGAATCTGGGCTGCATCATTACTTTCCCCCTTAACATTATCCTTGTCCTAAAGGATAAAGTTTGGATATTCCTTCTGGATTTCGCTGAAGGGTTCCTAGGTAGCATCCGATGAAGGCTGCCTAGTCCATTAGATAAGAGCTCGTTGGACTAATTGAGGTCTGTGAAAAATCTGACAGAAGCCTAACGCTTTGAAGGTAGTTAGAACAGGATAGCCTTTAGTAAAAACAACAGGTAAAGGATTCTGAAGAAAGAGTCTAATCCCACCCTCTTTACCGTTGGTAGAGAGAGAAGCTCTCACATCTCTCTACAAGCTTTCCTTTGTTTTCTTTAAAGTCTTACCTACTACCTGTTTGTTAAAAGTCTTCTTTGGTCTAACGCAAAACAGCTACCGTGGTTCATGGATCGTCAAGCTACTAAGAAAGTTCGCATACGCGAACAGGAGGAAGACCCCCCTCCCCCCACATCTACTCCTACTCACACTCAACCCAGTTACAGCGCCATTGTTACAGGCCAAGCCGTCCAAGAACCCGGAGTTACCAACCTGGATTGGCCTGAGGAGGAGCCTATCGAAATAGCCGAAGGAGATATCTCAGTTATTCAAGGAGAATTCGGACTGGGGGTGGAGCTCTCCAACACCCTCAAACATAAATTGGACAAAATTTGGAACCAAGCCGTAGTCATTAAACTTCTGGGAAGAAAAATCGGATTCCATCTCCTCAAATCCAGGTTGTCGTCCCTATGGCAACCTAAAGGGCCAATGAAAATAGTTGATTTAGATCATGACTTTTACCTCATCAACTTCATTGACGAGGATGATTACATCCGTACCTTAACGCAGGGTCCGTGGATAATCTCCGGCCACGCCCTCTCCGTGCAACCATGGCAACCAGACTTTCGCCCTGCTTCGGGACAAATCTCTCACGTGGTGGCTTGGGTGCGCTTTCCGGACTTGTCCGTGGCTAGATACCACCCAGCGATACTCACCGCACTTGGAAATTTGGTTGGCCGCACAGTGAAGATCGATCAAAACACGCAACAGACTTGCCGCGGCAAATTCGCTCGTGTTGCAGTTGACATAGACATCAGTTCACCACTCCGATCAGTTGTCGAACTGGACGGAGAAATTATTCGCGTCGCATACGAGGGGCTTCCTCAAATTTGTCTCTCCTGCGGTAGAGTAGGCCATAGCGTTCTGAGCTGCCCACACCAGAACGCCGCACAACCCGCGACGTCATCCCCCACCACCGACCAACAAGCGCCCATCCCACCAGCTCCGCTAATTAACCCTGCCTCAGAGGTACCCAAACAAGCCGAGTTTGGCTCGTGGATGCAGGTTACTCGCAGGCCTTGCCGAACAGCCCCACCAACAACGGCTAATCGCCAAGCCACATCCAAAAACGTCTTCTCCACCGGCTTGCAAGGATCAAGATTCCAGGCCCTGTCCGTTATTGGACAGTTAGATGGCACACAGGACCAGACGCCGGCGTCTGAAGTGACGCCCAACCAGTCCACCCACGCTTCGTTACTTCCGAACCAGACGAGAGATCTCTATCGCAGACCAACATCGACGAAGGCGACCCGCTCTAAACGCACGTCGTCGGTTCCAAGGGCTGGGCCGTCCTTCCCCAGCCCACATGCCAACCCACCCAGCCTGGCCCACGGTCTCTCCAAGATGCCTTCAGGCCTCCAATCATCAGTGGGCCGTAGCAAGCCTAATTCCACGCTGAGACAAAAAATGGCCATAGGCCATGACACTCAATCCCCCGGGACCACCCATGTGGCCCTAGCGATCCCTTCACATACCGAAGCCATCCTACCAGATTCATCCGTCATTGTTCCAATTCAAGGCTTCGAAGATG
>JAOQMS010000006.1:3279497-3296725 GCA_027563885.1 Erythroxylum longipes | reverse complement strand
ACCTGCCAAGGAGACATGTCCACCATGCCTTTCCCAAAAGTCCTCTTTACCCTTGGTACTTAAGCTATATACCGAAAATACTCTCAATTTCTTCTCATGCATTCACTCCCTAAGCTATTGTGCTTAAATTAAGGGGAAAAATTTTCGTGGGGCCGACAGAATATCTAGATTTTTAGTTTTGAGCCCTTTGAAATATCATTTGTAACAATTATGTCTTATATGTCTGTTTACCCCACAAAAGTGACATATATGAACAAATTTTGGTTCCTCTTTAAAGTTTATCCTTTAAAAAATTTAACTTCACCACTTTGCCCATTACAACTTATAACATTCACCTTTATAACCAACACCTTGAAAGTCTCCTTTGATCTTATCAGTTTCCAACATTTGTTACAGCTTTTCAGTATGTCCATTTAACATCCTTATTCCTTTTTCTATATTCACCAGCTTCAACTTTGTTTTATCAACTTCATCTATTATAGATAACAACTTCTCTAGATTTTGAATGATATTCTTAACAGTAGAATTTTCCTTTTCTAGCTTCTCATTTTGATTACACATTTGCAACCATTTTGCATACATTAACTCATAAACATTGCAAATATCTTCCTTTTTGTATTCTGAATCACTTTCATCACTATCATAATCTAAACTGGAATTTTGGATTGAGTCATCCATTTTTTCCCTAGAGTTTTAGACTGATTAATTTACATTTTGCCCATCAGTTTCTTCTCTAGTTATTTTTAAGCAACTAGACTTCTACCATATAAGACAACTAATATTGCATGAGTACTCATAAATTCCTCTTCACTACTATATTCACTTTCATATTCATTCTCACTTGAAGTGCTCATATAAGATTTCTCTTTTCTCTTCTTCTAAGTGTTAGCACACTCCGCTTGCACATGTCCGAAGCTTTGACATTCATGACATTAAATTTTCTTCACCTTTCTTTCACCTTTTTGAGTTTTAGCTTTGTTGTTTGAAATTATTATTTGATGATGTCCCACCATTCTACTTAAACTTGGGTTTATCTTTCTTTAAAATCTTTAATCACTTGCTAAAATTTCTTGTCAATAACATCATATCTTCATTATTATTGGATTCATCTCCTAAATCATTCACGACTTTACCAACCTTAACTTGCAATGCCAAACCTTTGTTCTTCTCACACTAATCTTTCATTAATTTCATCTCAAAGTTTGTAAGAGTCCCATTTACCTTATCTAAAGATAATTCATTTATATCATAGGCTTCTTTGTTGGTTGCAATTTTAGGTATGAATCTTTGAGGAAATAATCTCAATGTCTTCTTGGCAAGTTTCATATTTGAATTTTTTTTCCTAAGTTGATGTGCTTGGTTTGCAATGTCAGGCAGTCTCTCATGGAAGTCTCCGATATTTTCGTTTTTGTTTCAAGGCTATCACAAATTTTGATCCCTCATGTATTGTTTGCAGAGTGTCTCATGCCTCTTTCGCTGATCCACAGGCTGATATCATGACAAAGCAATCTTCATCAACTGAATTGAAGATGGCGTGCATGGCTTGAGAATTTCCAAGCCCTCTCTCTTCTTCAGTCTTTGTCTATTCATATGGATCTTTAAGTACTGCTTCTCCCTTTTCATTAGTCCTCATCAGTTGTGTCTAGCCATTTAAAATCGAGTTCCACTCTTTTGTTCCTTGTGCCTGAATGAATACTCTCATCCATAATTTCCACACAGGATAATTTGAACCATCTAACAACAGTGGCCTGGTGATTGATGCCCCTTCTCTTGTAGCCATACTTGCGAAACACGGATTTGTACCAACTTGACGTATCAAGTTCTGATTCAATAACTCAGGCTTTGATACCAATTGAAAAATCTCAAAGGATATAGTTTTGCAAACATCTGGTTCAGCTGTAATTGCTTTGAACTTTATCTGTCGGTTGCTTGATATAAAGTAACTGTGTCAGTAACTGTTAATTTTTCAACACAAATGAAAACATAAAAATTAAACATGAAATAAAAAAATCAACACCCAAGATTCGGTAACGCAGTTCGATACACCTTGCCTATATTTGTGGAGCCCTCACCCATTTTAATCACTTTCAACAAAGAATAATAGTTTTATACAAGGCTTTATTGAGCCGACACTACTTAACCCTTGACACTACCTACTTGTTCTCGCACCTCGTGAAAGAATTTCACTCCTAATATCACGACTTCCTTATGCTAATCTCAATAGAGGATTTTCATAACACTGTTTAATAATAAAGATGATAATTGAACAACTCAAGTGACTGAAACAATAAAGATATAAACAATGACAACACTTGAGATAGAAAACAACTCCCCTAAATATGGAGCTTCATCAACGGAAGTATAAGTTGTCCACCAAGAAATTTGCTGTGAATCTTCAATATTGTCACTGAAGCATCCCATGCATAGCAACCACGAAAACTCAACAAACGAACAAACGTTTCATCAGCAAAATTCATAAATAAAAGAGCTACAACCACACAAAAACAACTAGATGTTTTCACCCAATAAACACTAATTAGATAGCCCAGAAAAATCTTTCAGCCTTGGAGAAAATGTAGTTGACTAATCTAGATAAGATCCCCAAAAATAGCTACTAAAGATAGCTTAATGTTCCCAAAAATATAGCTACCAAGTCACCATATACTGGTCTTTTTCCCACACAAACAACCTCTCAATAGTATAGAAATTTACGTTATTGCACATGGAATGCAGCTGCTAAAGATGGAATAAATCAACAAAAATCTAGCTACCTTAGATAGAATTACCATAATAGGCTATCAAAGATAGTCCTAAAATTACTAAAAACTGCATATTATCTTCATCAAGATATAGTGATTTTATCCCAATTAAATTCTATCTTCACTAGGATTTTATCCCAAATCAACCTTATCATCAAGAATCCCACACAAGGTAGATTACTCATCATAATGATATTCCTCAAATAACCAAAGATGTCCAATTACAAATGTTAGCTCAAGGTTTATGATTAACGATTTTGATGATAACTATATAATATTTCAAAATTCAAATTAGATTTATTTTCTTGTATGGGTATTGACATATTTCTCGAAAGGAAATAAAATCATGGAATAATTGCTTTCTTTCTTGTAGGAACCTTCCTTATAAACTTACCTTTTTAGAAATGGTTCCATGACATCCTGAATGATCTTACTAATCGAATAATTAGCTCTAGAAGCCTTGAAAGAACGTTCTTCTTAACGTCTAAATATCGAAGATTTTAGCAGAGAGAATATCGAAGATTAAGTAACGACTAGTTGAAGAAAATGTCTACTTAAGAAAGAGCCACTGTATTTGTTAGATACACAGACAAGAGAATTGCAAAATATCTTCGAGTATCAATATTCTTGAAAATCATATCAAACTCTTTGTGTTTTAGAAAGTGAAATCACTCTATTAAGAGAGACTATAAAATCTTTCATACAATTTTTGTTGAGAGCTTGTAGAGGCTAGCAAAATACTATTATCGTGGAAGGTTGAAGAACCTTAAGAAATATATACTTGTGAGCTTGAAGAGGCTCGTCAAATTACTACTTGGCTTTTATAGTGAAATAGTCAAGTTGGATACTTGGAGACTGAACGTAGGCTTCGTTGTAAGCTAAATTAGTATAAATCTACTGTGTCATTTTTTCTCTCTTCCTAACTTTTAAATTTTCTCATTATAGGTTTATGTTTTCAAGAGACTCCTTCAGTTTTATAATATGCTCATTTTGTTTTTATATCATAAGAGGTTCCTTTCGTTAGGAGGCTCCTATCGATTAACAGACTCCTTCCTTTTTTAACACTAGCAAGCTTCTATCGATTAAATAGTCTCCTTTCATTTCAAGCGTTAGCAGGCTCATTTTAAATTGATAGGCTCCTCTCCTTTTCAACTTTAACAGGTTCCTTTCGAAAGTTTGTAAGACTCTTTTATTTATAAATTTATTTTGTTCAAGCAGGATCTTATTGATTTGAAAGTTCCTTAAATGTTTTTTCACACAATTTCTCCCTCTTGTGTGTATTTGCCTTATCAACAAATAATGCCCAAAATTAATTAATAAGATATCTTAACATTTCTCATATTACATAATATTCTAAAAGTAATTTAAAATAATAAAATATTTAGAAAAGGTGAAATTCAGGTGAAAATTTCGTCTCCTTTACTCCTTTTATTTGTAGGAGTACTCGTGAGCAGAGAAGTCGTCAATTCAAGGATATCTACAACTAACAACTGAACTGGCTGGTTAGAGAGACACCTGTAAATGAAGGATGGCATGAAGGCAATCAACAATAGGGACGTATTTTCAAGGAAAAAACCCATTGATCAGCTTGGAGAGGCTAGAAATAATTCTCAATAACTTGAGAACAAGAAGAGGAAGCAGCCTTTGTGGCTTAGTGAATCCTTAGCAATCGCCATACTACCGCCACCAATGATAGGGGTGGTTGAAATTTCCCGAGAAGAGTAAGGGTCCATGAAGGTCAAACATGAACCATAACCATTTTAGGAGGCAGCAGTTAACGCGGCATCTGACTTATATTCGAGGATTCAACTACGTAGTAAATTATTAATAGTCAATTTCATTAAATAAAAAAATTTATTTTATTAAAATTTATAATAAAATTCCCTGTTAGTAATCATTAAAAATAAGCTATAAAATATTTTTCTTTATTCAATTCTTGTAAAACCACATATCCATGGAAAAACAGAAACGCTCGTAAAAATAGGTATAAAATATAAGCATTATAATGAGTGTGACTAGGAATAGTGTTAGCCAAATTGAGTAGGGCAATAAGACTTATCCATAAAAATAAAATCGTTACAGCAACCTAATGAAAGAATGAAAAGAAATTTGGAAAAGCTATAGTAAGAATAGAAATGGCATTCTCAAAAAAAAAAAAAAAGACTAGAAATAGCACCTCTGGGGTACGTGTCAGGTGCGGAACCGTGTTTTGAGTCCTGAACATGGACATAAAGAGTGTTTACCAAACACAGTCCTTTATAATGCTATGATTGAATCTGCGGTGCTGTGGAGATAAGTACTTATCTACCGTAGTATCCAAACGCAATCACATGTTTAGATTTGCGGCCGACAATCGTAGGTTGAAAAAAACTGCGATGCCACCGCAGAAATAGATAAATAAAAAGGAGGCTGCGGTAGGAAACTGCTTATGCGGTAGAAATTTTATATTCTAATAATAACATCATGATATTTTAGTATTTTTCATTATACCCTTACTTAATTAATAGAAGGAAGTTTTGTCAATAATATTTAAGTAAGGTGAAATATTTTATTTACTAAATTTATTTTATTTATATTTTCTTATTATAATTTAATAATTTAATATTATAATTTGAATTTATATGACTAATAACGTGTTTTTTGAAATATTTATTTACTAAGTTTATTTTATTTATATTTTTAATTTAATTTAATATTATAATTTATAATTTTAATTTTATATGACTAATAATATATTTTTTAATTATTTATACGACAATTAATAGTTTATTAAATCAATAAGCTTTTTTGTCATCTTATCTCTTTTCAGCAACTGCAACCGCACTTGCCAAAAACTTATTTTCACGTTTCAGCAGTTATCAAAATAGCAATCCCAAATACATAAGTATTTATTGAAAATAAATACTTATTATTTCAGCAGCATGATTTCACCAGATTATTAACCGCGACCGTTCCTCCAAACCAAGCCTAAAACATATGTACAACGACCATGAAGAAGAATGAGTTGCCTAAAATGGCAAGTTGATGCGAACAGCAATGAGAAAAATGGGACGCTCGAACGATGATGCCGTGGTCGGCGCATTAAAAGACACTACTGAGTACCGACACTTCAATTAATCAAATATGCAACTTTTCCGCGTCGTGTGACTTGTGAGAGAAAGTACGCGCAGGGTTTTACAAACGACGCCTAGACCATGACATTGAGGAGTTGAAGGTAGTCTAGTTGATATAAATAAAAGGGGCAATAAATTTTAAAGTATTTAATTTTTTAAAAAAGGGGCAATAAATTTTAAAGTATTTGATTTTTTAAAAAAAATTTCATTTGACATCTAAATTCAAAATTTTTTAGTTTAATAAACAATCTTTTCTAATATTAGTAACTCAATTTAAAAGGTTAGTTTTGTTAATATTTTATTAATTTGATTAATAGAAATTTTTATTGACGACATATAAGCGTATAGGTAGAAAATTAATTGTCAATTAGTTATTTATTAGACTAGAAAATTTATTCTATAACCTCCTTCACATATTAGTTTGAGTCATCCAAATTATAATTTATTTAAATTTTATTAATATAATTATTCAAAAATTTTAATTGATTTGATCTAATTAATTAATTTAAAATACGTTATTTATGCATTATTATATAAATATATAATTTATTTAATTTGTACTAAAAAGTAAGAATTATTAATTTTATTAATATTAAATAGTTTGTATTTTTAGAGGCCTCAAATAATATATCGTGTACCCTAAATAGGTATTTCATTTGTCTTTTAATTATATATTTTTTATTGTTGCAAAGGCGATATGTTTAATTAGATATTTTATTAACTATATTTAATATTTAAGAATGAAATTAATCAAAATTAATACATTTTATTATTAAAATTTGAAAATTCTCCCATCCCATATCCAATAGAAAATTAGTATATTGGTTGTAATGTTATATAATACTTAATTATATGAGTAATATAATTTATATTTTAAAATGACACATATACAACTTCTTTGGGTTACTTAAACTTAATTTAAATTGTTCAGTAGATTATAAGGAAAAAAATAATGTAAATTTTGTATTAGCTTTATGAAAAAACATGTTACTGTTTCCACTATAATTTTATTAGACATAACTATACTCACTGGAAATGTTTGGACTTAAATATCTACTTAATTGAACACAAGCAAGTGGGCTTACAAAATAGATACTAAATTGGAGTAAATATACTCAAACGGGTCACTTGAAATCAATTCAATCTCTCATGGGTTTCACTGAACCACGATCTTTAGATTACAAGTCAGTAGAGACCAAAGTTAGATGAGAAGGCTGATTAGAAGATTTCAGTTTGGGTTAGCAGGCCATATTAATCTTGTAACTAGGCATACATTTTGTTGATCCAGGTCCAGCTTCGACCGACAAAACACTGTACATCGACCAGAGCAATAATCGACGTACTTGAGCTACTTTTTATTCCATCCTTACGTTGTTTGACTATTTCTTGTCTTCTTTAAGCTTCACCAATTTGGTACTTTCTTGTGATTAGAGAATTCAAAACGTCGTTTACTGCTGTCCCATGACAATTAATAGCTTTGATTAACTCGGCAGCTGAGCGCTGTAGTCCATTGAGCTGCAAAGTTCATGGATGCTAAAAAGTGAAATATATACTAGAACTATACAATTTTACTTTTTCGTTTGGATATTTTTTTGAAAAATTAAAAAATTAGATTGATAGATAAAAGATGAAAAACAACCTTAAGAAAAATATAGTATTCTCCTTAGTCTCGTATAACAAAAACAACAACAAACTACACAATACAATCTAAACCAATTAGAACAATGACATACTAAGGACACTGTTGCTTATTAAAGGCAAGTTGATTGTAAAAGAGGTAAAAGACCCCTCTCATTTGCACATCTAAGATGTTAGTGCTTTTATCTTAAGCCTAAGAGAACAGAGGTAATCCAAAGACTTCTCAGCTCGTTTCCATCATCATATTGACAATATGACAATCCTACTCCTTAAGAAAGACAATATTTGTTCACAAAACAAATCAACTAAAAACACCATTTATACTTCATCTCTATAGAAATATTGGCCAGATGTTGCGTGTCAAGATACATTTTCTTGTTTAACGTTTAATCCCTATTGTTAGTATTTGAGATTTTTCTTTCTCTTCCTGGCTGCTTTCCGCTTTGTAGTTTTTACCTGCACACAAAAATCTCCTGGAATGTCAGGGATTTAGTCTGCAGCTGATGGAGAATCACAATCCTCTGCTGTCAAATCTAGACTGCTTTCTCGAGGAGAACCTATTTTCTGTTCTGCATTTTGAGAGATGATATTCCTAGTCCCCTTACTTGTCACTCCATAATCACTGGAATGTACCATTGTTGTCTGTTCTTCATTTTACAACCTAGCCTTAAAATTCTCATTTTGCCCAACAGTTGCTAATGGAGTCAACATGTTGGCTCAATCCTTCTGACATTGCTCCAAATTTGCGAGGTGAAATGATGCACTTCATTTTCTAGACCCTTGGGAGAGGTGTGTCCACATGCTATATTGGGTTTCCCACCCTCAGTATCTGGGGTATTAATTGCTGAGTCATTAGCATCAATTTGTACACCCACAACTTCATCATTTTCTATTGTAGAAGAATCAACCCCTACTAATTCATCCTACCATCCAGTTTGAAAAAGTTTTCCTGTAGGAACTCATTTTCTTGGTTGAATTATAAGTCTTCCAAGGATATGTCACCTTAATTTTAGAATTTTCAATCTCCAATGTTTTACCTAATTTGAGTATTGGTAAATAATCAAGTAATATAATATTCCTTTTTACCTCTACACAGAGTTTTGCATACCCAATTCACTCCATTCTAGATGTTTGAGCATCTATACAAAGAGGCTTTCCTAAAGAACTTGCTAAAAAACTCAATCCTTCAATTGTCCAAAATTCTAGTGGCAAATTATGAAACTGCACCCACATAGGAAAAAATTCTACACATTCTCTATCAAAGACTATCATAGGTTTCCACTTCTGAATAAACATAGGTTGACCCCCTATACGCTAAGGTCCCATTTCCAATATTTCATTCAAATTACTATCAAAAGTAAATTTAAACAGAATAGTGTCATTATCTATAAGTAAAGTTTTTTCCAAACCTTTCTTACCCCATTGTATGGTGCCCCAATTATTGATGATTGGAAATGCAGGCCTCTTACTCCAGAAGGATCCAACCAAGGCAGTAGACCAAGCCCTCGCTCTGGCTTGTAGTAATTCAATCGGTGGATTGATAACACCATCCTTCATAGTGTTCGGGTAGTATTTTAGATGTATCTTAGGCTATTGCACGTGAATTTTCTTTGTCCAAAAACCAATCTTGGGTAAGGCGTTTTGGGAATCTGAAGCTAATGAGCTTACCCCCTTTCCAGATGCATACTTTTGACAAACCTCTCGGGTGAGCACAAGGAAATCTTTCATAGACAGGGCTGAAGATGCCCCATCTCCTTCCATGAAATTCACATCGTTGTCCTCCTGCCTCTCATCGAGTCTCCTTACACCATTATCCTCACATTGTAGCTCCTCCATCTCACGCCTTTCCCATAACCTAAATGCAACCCAGATCTGTTTATCCTAGAGAGCAAGAGACCCACCAAGCAAGCCAGATTTGCACGACCCCACCGATTAGGGTAGCGCGAGCTGGGCTACCCACCAGAAAGGAAGCAGTGCGAGATCTGCGCCTACTACTGGTTCTTCTTCTTACGTTGATATTTCTGTAGCTGGGTCACGTGAAGAATGCAGCGTCGAGAGCGTCAGAAGTCATGGCATGGAGAAGCAATGCGAGGACTCTTGGTCCTCTCTCTTCAAAAGCATGTTGTTGTTACATACTTTACCACTTTTAGTTTGCTCCCTTAAAGCAGGGATCTTGTATTAAAAAATGCATTAATAAACAAAAAACAAATCAACCAATTAAGATGCAACGCTCATTTATGATCAAAAAGTTGAAAGAAGTTAACTTATTCATGAAAGGAAGTTTGAGCATCATATAAAAACAAATCTAGAAAGCAAGATTTTAAAGACACAAAGAAGAGAAATATTGAGAAATAATGTGTATTTAGTAAAAAAAAATAGTAGCACACCTCCAACATTGAAACTATTATTTACATTTAGAATAAGCTACATTTTATAATCGTAGCTAAAAATATTTGGTGACGTTTTTTAACTATGCACTTATTTTTGTAATGAAATGTTTTTAGCTATGAAGTGATTTTTGTATCTAAAACTTAAATCTATTTCAGCTATTAATGTTCGCTCAAGGTTACACGCTCTAAGTTTTACTAAAATTTAACCTTGGTAATTACCGTAAGCAAACGGGTAGTTCACGTAGTACCTAAAGTGTCGATCACACGAGGAAGGGAACTAATCCTAAAATCTAACGCAGCTAAGTTCATAAAATCTAATTAAATAACTACTACAGAAATTAAAATTAATCAAGAATCAAATATGAGAATTTAAAGCACCAACAAAATGAACAAAATATCCAACTCATACAAATAATCCAAAACTCAACCTAGAAGTGATCAATTGAGAGAAAGGGGGAATTAATTCAAAATTAAAGAAAATCTACCCAATTATGAAATTTCTGAATTAAAAATCCTAGACGGTCCTAAGGTGAATTACTCTCTCTCTAGTTATAATTCTTAACCTAATTAATAGCCCCTAATTCAAATTATGAAAATTGCGACCTCTCAATCTACAATTGGTCCAAAACCTAAATTAGTTCTAAAGCTGTCTATTAACCTATCAGGAGTTTATGTTCGATCTCTAGTTACACGACTCTATCGGTTTGATTCAACTCTCTATCTATCAATTTACCTAACTCTCGTTAGCCTAAATCAATGATTTTCACTCGGCTCACCCTCTCAATTTGTTGCCTAGTTATGAAGAATCAAATTGAATCATAATAAATCGAATAGAACACAATTAAATAAATTTTATTAATCTCAAGAATAAAAACCCGAAAGTGAGTTTAGACAGAAAAATCAACACTCAGCAACAATATTTCTAATCAATCTCGAAATTTCATACATAAATGAAATCGAAATAAAAACTAGAAAATACTATCAGAATGGATCTCAGAGGTCACGACTGCATAAAACCACCTATTCCGAGAAGTATGTCACCTCAAACGTGTCTCCGTGCCTCTCTTCCTTCGTCTCCTTCCTCGATCGCCTGACCTCTATCTAGGTCTCTCTCGGATTTTCGACAGAATCTCTCTTTTGCACATCTCTCTTGACTCCCAAAAAAAAAACTCTCTTGTGGCAGCTAGGTATTGTTTTATTTATAACGTGGAAGCCCTAGGGTTAAATCGGTGTCGAAATGGTCTGAAAAATTACACAAAACTCGAGTTTCTGTATCAGCCTGACATAGTGCACGATCATATTCCTAAATGTCACGATCGTGACCTGCGTTTTAACCTTTCTGTCAAGATCATGGCCCATAGTGCCCGATCGTGGCCTATTGCGCACGATCGAGGCCTGGCTGCTGTTTGCTCAAGGTTACACGCTCTAAGTTTCACTAATTTTAACCTTGGTAATGACCGCAAGCACACAGGTCATTCGCGTAGTACCTAAGGTATAGATCCCACGAGGAAGGGAGCTAATCCTAAAATCTAACGGCAGCTAAATTCGCAAAACCTAATTAAATAACTACTGCATAAATTAAAATTAATCAAGAATCAAACATGAGAATTTAAATCACCATGAGAATGAACAAAAACCAACCCAAACAAATAATCTGAAACTTAACCTAGAAGTGATCAATTGAGAGAAAGGGGGAATTAATTCGAAATTAAAGAAAATCTACCCAATTATGTAATTTTTGATTTAACGGGCCTAGATAATCCTAGGATGAATTACTCTCTCTCGAGTTATAATTCTTAACCCTAATTAATAATCCCTAATTCAAATTATGGAAATTGCGATATCTCAATCTACAATTGATCCAAAACTTAAATTAGTTCTAAAGTTGTCTATTAACCTACCGGGAATGTATGCTCGATCTCTCGTTACACGACTCTACCGATTTGATTCAATTCTCTACCTATCAAGTTTCCTAGTCTTGTTAACCTAAATCGATGATTTTCACCGGCTCACCCTCTCAGTTTATTGCCAAGTTATGAAGAATCAAATTGAATCACAATTAAATCGAATAAAACGCAATCAAATCAATTTTATTAATCTTAAGAACAAAAACCAAAAGGCGAGTTTTCATAAAAAAATCAACATTCAACAACAATATCTCTAATCAATCTCCAAATTTCATACATCAATGAAATCGAAATAAAGATTAGAAAATACTATCGGAATGGATCTCGAAGGTCGCGATTGTGGGAAATTACCTATTTCGGGAAGTAGGTCATGTCAAGCGTGTCTCCGTGCCTCTCTTCCTTCGTCTCCTTCCTTGATCTCCTGACCTCTATCTAGGTCTCTCTCGGATTTTCAACAGAATCTCCCCTTTTTCTCAGCTCTCTTGGCTTTACAAAGAGACTCTTGTGGCAGCTAGGTATTGTTCTATTTATAGCATGGAAGCCCTAGGGTTAAATTGGGGTCAAAACGGTCCGAAAAATTGCATAAAACTCAAGTTTCTGTATTAGCCCGATGCAGTGCATGATCGTGACCCTGCATGTCACGATCGTGGCCTGTGTTTTACCCTTTCGGTCACTATCATGGCCTAGAGTGCACGATCATGGCCTGACTTGATGCTTTCTGTCACGATCGTGGCTTGGATGCTGCTGGCTCTTCCTTTTTTGTCAGGATCGTGGCCTATGTCTTTTAGCCCTAAACTCTTTAAATCTTAACGTTCTTCCCTGTTTTACGCTGCAACACTAGCAAACACATCAAGGTACCTCAAAATATACAAATTAAGTTCAAGGATTCAACTAACCCATAAAAACATTTAAACACAAAAACAAACGCAATTGAAGCCTAACTACATACCAAACACTTAAATTAACACTAAATACTTAACAAATTAAACCTTAAAACATGATGCAAATCAGAACTATCAACATCCCTATACTTAAACGTTTGCTTGTCCTCAATGCAAAAAATGGAACAATTGCTTCGACTTTATGAAATAAATTTAATCTTAAACACGGTCATACAAGTTATATCTAATCATTAACACGCAAAATTTATGTCTAAGGGCTCTAAACTAAATATATATGTCAGTCGGGATCTAAGTGTTAATTCAATTACCCTTTTCAATTGTACACATACATTAATAATTCTTTGGTCCTTCAGACTTTGTAACTATTCCTAAGTCCATTTTCATGAAAATTCAAGCTTATTACAAGTTCGGTAGGTCTTATTAAAGAAACACAAATTTTTTATTTTTATTTTATTTCTTATTTTTAAATATAGAATTAGTCTTTTTACGCGGAGGAAAACATTGGTAATGAATGTCGATCCGGTTACTCAACTAAGTCATGTTTTAACAGTTTGGTTGTAACATCATTATAGCCTTTTTATGCTAAGGCACGCATTTGTAATGTGTGTCGATCTGGTTACTCAGCTATATCATGTTTTCAAATGGCTACTAGCTCTACTCATAACCCGAAGGCTAGCGAAATAACGATTTATTAACTTTTTTTAAATTATCATTATTACCTACCTTATTGTTTAAGCTACTCGTTTTCATGAAAAAATACTAATTAAGCTACTTAAGTTGAAAGGCCTCAAATTATGAATGAATGTGACAACCTAGAGGGTGCTAAATTTACACTAAGTCCTAATTAAGCTGTATATTTATTCAAAAAAACCCTAATTCACTAATTTTGTGAGCCAAATGATCATTCAAAACCTACTAGACTATTTTCAAAATTAAATAAATTCCACTCCATCTAAGTCATTGACACATCCATACAGTTCACAAAATGCAACCTAATAACTATTATACAATATGCAAAATTCACACTTAAGGTAAAAACACACAACCCTCCCCGCACTTGAACAACACATTGTCCTCAATGTGAGAAGAGTACACAAACACACTTAGGGGGAATAAAACACAATATATGAAAAACATAAGAAGAAAATAATAACAAAAATGAAAAGAAAAGGGCTAGAACACGAACCCGTCATGTTGACTGAGGTGCGGATGGTGATGGAGGTGGAGATCACTTGTGCTTGATGCTCACGATTACTGCTCTATCTTACAATTGCTTCAAAAAGAGTAAGAGAGTTAGCACTCCAAAACATTCCAAATTATTAAGAACTTATTATGAAATTTAAAACAAATCTAACTACGTAATAATTTAAACCTAACTACTAAACGTGCTAATTTATGGTCATTAGCTTGACCTTCATCCTTTAAAACTCAACCAGGATAAATTATGAGCGGCTTGCTTCCACCCTTCTCGTTCAACATCAGTTTTGTAGCCTGTGAGTAAGCTATAAATTGCAAAATGATCAGAAGGATAGTATTAATAAAGTTGAGAAAACCAATTAAGCTCAGTAATGTCCTTTTTTCTAGCAAACTGTCAATAAAATAGGGAATAACAAAACTCCCTGAATCTTCCATCGAATCCAATAGTTCATCTTGTAAGAAGGTGAGTTTATCTCTTTCTTCCTTAATCACCTTCGTTTCCTCTGCTTCTTCTGCTTCCCGAATAGAGACTTCCATACTTTCTTCAAACTCGATTCTTCAGAAGATTCAAACACATCAATTATCCTGAATGAGCTACTAACCTTCGGATTCTTAAATACATCGTTCATGTTGAATGCCTCATCATCATCATCAATCCAAAGGGTAGGGTTCTTTGCGTGGACATTTATCCTAGATTTTTCAATGTCAAACATGGTGTACTAAGATCTAGAAGATAGTATGAGGGGTTTCCATCCTTTTTCTTAAGTTCTTGGTCTTCTTTAAAGTCGAGATTAGCTTGATTTCTTGCTAGTTCTTCTAGCTCTACCCTATTCCTAAGTGTGATAGCCTGACATGGCTCTATTGAATTAACTATCATACTGTGCAGACAGTTTTTCACACTTTGCTTACAAAATTCCCTAAAAAGCTGGCCTATTCGAACCTCTAGATTGTGAATATAAGATGCATGATCTTCTGTTACTTGTTCAAACTTCTCTTCCAACCTCTTATGGTTCACTTCCATATCCGTAAGCTTATCCAAGATCTTGTCCAATTTAGAATCCCATGAACTGGACTCATCCTGCTGAAGTCCTAATAGGCCTTGATGTCCTAAGTAAGTCTCCACATTGTTGGACCAATAGAAATCGGGGTGGTATTACCATCCTGGAGTGTACATGTTCTAATAAAGATCATTATTTTCGCAACCATTATGTGAGTCATTGTAACTCTCAAAAGTTCCTTGCTCCCTATCTTCCATCATTATTCTTTCCATTTATTCTTACAATCTAGCTCTTCAGATGTCTCATTTCTTATTTTAAGATGTCTTGTTGTGTTGCTACTTTACGCCCCAATTTTTTTAATTTAAAAAACAAAAGAAAGTGAAACAACCTTAGACTAAAGAACTAACTTATCACCTTCCCCAGCAAAAACTTGTTCGCTCAAGGTTACACGCTCTAAGTTTCACTAATTTAAACCTTGGTAATTATTGCAAGCGCACGGGTCGTTCGTGTAATACCTAAGGTATCGATCCCACGAGGAAGGAAACTAGTCATAAAATCTAACGGCAGCTAAGTTCGCAAAACCTAATTAAACAACTACTGCAAAAATTAAAATTAATCAAGAATCAAATATGAGATTTTAAATCACCACGAGAATGAACAAAAACCAACTCACACAAATAATCCAAAATTCAACCTAGAAGTGATCAATTAAGAGAAAGGGGGAATTAATTCAAAATTAAAGAAAATCTACACAATTATGTAAGTTCCGATTTAACGGGCCTAGACGATCCTACGATGAATTACTCTCTCTCGAGTTATAATTCTTAACCCTAATTGATAATCCCTAATTCAAATTATAGAAATTGCGATCTCTCAATCTACAATTGATCCAAAACCTAAATTAGTTCTAAAGGTGTCTATTAACCTACCGGGAATCTATGCTTGATCTCTCGTTACTCGACTCTATCGGTTTGATTCAATTCTCTACCTATCGATTTTCCTAACTTTCGTTAACCTAAATCGATGATTTTCACCGGCTCACCCTCTCAATTTATTGCCAAGTTATGAAGAATCAAATTGAATCACAATTAAATCAAATAAAACACAATCAAATCAATTTTATTAATCTCAAGAACAAAAGCCCAAAGGTGAGTTTAGACAGAAAAATCAACACTCAACAACAATATCTCTAATCAATCTCCAAATTTCATACATCAATGAAATCGAAATAAAAACTAGAAAATACTGTCAAAATGGATCTCGGAGGTCATGACTGCAGGAAACCACCTGTTCCGGGAAGTACGTCGCATCAAGCGTGTCCTCGTGCCTCTCTTCCTTCGTCTCTTTCCTCGATCGCCTAACCTCTATCTAGGTCTCTCTCAGATTTTTGACAGAATCTCCCCTTTTGCTTAGCTCTCTTAGCTTTCCAAAGACTCTATTGTGACGGCTAGGTATTGTTCTATTTATATCGTGGAAGCCTTAAGGTTAAATCGGGGTCAAAACGGTCCGAAAAATTGTATAAAACTCAAGTTTCTGTATTAGCCCGATGCAGTACACAATCGTGGCCCTGCATGTCATGATCGTGGCCTGTATTTTATCCTTTCGATCACGATCGTGGCCTGACTTGACGTTCTCTGTCACAATCATGGCCTAGAGTGCACGATCGTGGCCTGGCTGCTGTGGCTCTTCCTCTTCTGTCACGATCGTGGCTAGCCCCATACTCTTTAAATCTTGACATTCTTCTCTATTTTACCCCACAACACTAGCACACACATCAAGGTAACTCAAAAATATACAAATTAATCTTAAGGATTCAAACTAACCCATAAAAACATTTAAACACAAAAACGAACACAATTGAAACCTAACTACACACTAAACACTCAAATTAACATTATATACTTAACAAATTAAACCTTAAAACATGATGCAAATCACAACTATCAGCTGCTGCTGGCTCTTCCTCTTCTATCACGATTGTGGCCTATGTCTTTTACCTGAAACTCTTTAAATCTTGACGTTCATCCCTGTTTACATTGCACACTAATACACACATCAAGGTACCTAAAAAATATACAAATTAAGCTTAAAGATTCAAACTAACCCATAAAAACACTTAAACATAAAGAACTAACCTAATTAACCCCTAAATGCATACTCCATACTCAATTTAACACAAAATGCACAACAAATTAAACCCTAAAACATCACATAAAACACTACAATCAACATCCCCACACTTAAACGTGTTAAGTCAAGAAGACTTCACTTCTTCTATTGATTTTAATGAAAGTCAAATAATAATAATAAAAGAAGTGTGTGAA
>JAOQMS010000006.1:3239978-3272718 GCA_027563885.1 Erythroxylum longipes | reverse complement strand
AAAACTCACTATTCACAAATGCATGAGCATGAGATGTGTTAATTTACCACACTTGGACCCGTTTCTCTGGTCCGACCAGTTCTCTGGAAACGGGATGTTACATGAACTTATTCTACCCTTCTTCATATTTACAATGGTCAGTAATACAGTAAAAATGGTAATGAAACAACAGCAAAATTTCATAATGACACAGTTAGAATGATTGGCTCAGTAGATCAGGTTGGACGTATGGCTTGTTAGACCTTTCATGATCAAGATCAATAGTGGTAATGATGTTTGTTGTTTGTGCAGAGTATGCTTCAAGGTCAAAGGTGCTGTGACTGTGAGCGTGATTAGCGGACTTAGCGTGAGAACCAATTTGTGCAAGAGATGCCATAGGAAAATCAGATGGACTATCCAGCATCTTTAAATGGGAAGAGTAACCCTTTTTCCTGCCCTTATTTTGCCACTGTGTTAATGCTTTGGAAGTTTGTTTTGTGGAACACTGATTGCTTCATCGTTGTTCCCATTTGTAAAACTCCCAAAATTAATCACAAGTTTTGAAAAAACATTCTCCTTTTCAAAAATCGGCAGCATATCATGAAGTCACCTATGTTGCAAGTGCATGGAGTGGAAGTGTGATGTAGCTGCATAGAATTTGAGCTCCTAACCTGAGAAAATATTAGTATCATGTCTGGTTTTTGTCAAGCTTTCTACTAAGGTTTGTTCTGATACATAGAAAACTACTCAGGATACTTTTGCAGAAAAAACTATCATCAGGTTGGTTTTGTAAGGGGAAAAAGAACACAAAGTTGTAACTTGTAAAAGTTTTGAACTTACCCAAAGGTTATTCTCATGATTTTAACAACAAAATCTTCATAAAAACATGATTTCAACCTAAACTCATAATGCATCAGGAAGAAAAATTGAAAGTGACTTCTTTAGTTAAGACATCAATGATGGACATGAGAAATGAAGAGCAGAAAATTACCCATATCCAAAAAAAGTAAGTTTGCTCGAATGCATTCTGGACACGTAAAGGAAGCTTGTTATGAAAGAAACTTCAAAGAGAAGCATGCCCCAAGAGAAAATGAAATACTTTACGACTTTGTAAGAAATATTTTTTAAGAGAAACTGCTGTAACTTTCTGTAGCTAAACAAAAGAATAAAGTTTAATGTACCTAGGTTTGGCCATAACCTTAATCGAACTTGTTTGGAACTCCGAATTCTTGCTCTACACTGTTGAAAGTGCTGAAGATACTCCTATATCTTGTAACGTATTGAAAGTAATAGCTTTCGGATCTATGCTACATGGCACACGTCCTTGTGGATTATTTCATCTATTCACCATGCAACTTAAGATCTTTGCACTTGCGCCCTTTTGGAAGATGCTAATGATGTTTGATTTACTTTCCAATTCTTCATGGTTTTATCTCATTTTATAAATAAGTTTGATCATTGTCCTTTCCCAATGGTAAAAATCTTGCTGTTGTATTGTTCCTTGCAAGCACGTTGCAAGTTTCTATTATTTGCTCACCCTCAAGCCATGTTGATTCAGTAGATGAGTTTCTTCGTGTAAGACATTTCTTTGGCAATTCAAGAAAGGCATTCGCTTCCCAAATTATTTGTTTACAATGGATTTTACTTAGCGTATTGAGCGACTGTATTAATCACTTACCAATAATGTTGAAAACATGTAAAAATGTTGTATCTATATACTTGTGGGCATAAATATAATATAAGGAAAATCTGCTTTACATGTATCAACTGCTTAATTTTTGTCAAAATAAATTTATTGGAATGCGACTACAATTATGCTTTTAGGTTTGATAGTTGTGTAACATGTAATGGGACCTTAGTTATATACCTTAGATCGAACATAAAAGGGCAATAAATGAAAAAATGCAGAAAATACCTGATTTCAATTCCATAATTTCAAACGAACTTTCCGAAGTTGAAACGAGCGCGAATCTACCATCGTCTTCACAGGAACTGCTCACCGAAACGCGGTCAACGTCTTTGTACAGTTTTCTCAAAATGTAAGCTCTCTTAACGGGTTAGAGAATTTTTATGCTTATGAATGATATGAGCAATTGTAGGAGACTTTAACGTTTATATATAGTTTCCATATCGGGCTTCCCCATCACAGGTCCGATATAGGTTTAGTCCACACTGATCGGGATCTATTTTGCACCCGAACTTTGACCCATTGATTTAGATCATTTATTGGCTCACTTTATTAACTTTATCTGGATCAAATTACGTAACTTAACCGTAAGTTATTTCAAAATCGAAAAATGCAATTAGATGTTGTTCAACTTTATGGAAAAAGTCAAAATTATCCAACATTCTCCTCCTTGGACAATATTTAATTACGGCATTGACTCAAGTTTAAAACAATTTTAAAAACTCAGTTAAGTCAAGCTATTGTATTAGTCGACTAAGTGTAAAAATAAAATATTTAATCTAAAGATAACAAAAGTCCATCATTCCATCCTATAAGGCTTTCGATACCAAAAAGTATCTAATGAATGTGTCATGGACGACACAGTTCTAATACAACCACGCATGTCTAATACCTTACTAACATGAATGGGAAAATAGAGTGTAGTAAACTAAGATGATACCTATATGATCTATATTATATCATCTTCATTTGTAGGTCTTGATTTCTCTAACTTTATGTTAAACTGCATATGTCAAACTTCATTAGAGAAATATTGTTTTCTCTCATTGAATGCTAAACAACATTAGAGAAATCTTGTTTTCTCTCCCTAAATGCTAAACAACATAAGAAAAAACCTTTATGTTCTTTAACTAAATGCTAAAATGCATTAGAGAACCTTTATAAGATTGAAAACTTATATCCCCTTATATCATATCAAACTTTATGGATATCCATATAAAACTATATGTGTCTAAATGACATAGGCTCAAGGTCAATCTATATATATACTCAATTACCTTTAAATGCTTAAGATCGACACAAATCTTAAAACTTTTACACTATTATGATAACGTATGATAACACGTATTACTGAGGATAAACGATGATCATCTTTACCGATGAATCACCATACTGTCATAATACATCAAAATGCACAAATGTACCTGGAGGAAACATAACGATCCCCTAACTAACAGTGTCTAAAGACTTCAAAACTCCCATACTGTATACTTATATTCCAAACACAAGTGAGCGATGTCCTTTAGTTAAAGGATCCGCAAATGATTGGGGTTTTGTTGTGTGTAAATTTTAATTATTAACCCTCTATAATCTGCAAGTGCACGGTTCGTTAGCGTAGTACCCAAGGTGTCGATCCTACGAGGAGGAAACTAATCTAATCCTAGAATCTAAGGCCAAAAAAAATAACAGAAATTTCAGATGCAACGAAACTAATACAAGAATTTAATTCAATCAATCAAATTAAGAATCAAACACAAAATTACTAATTATTAAGCAATTTGCAACATACCTAAGAATCAATCGAAGGAAATTACCAATCGAGAAAAAGGGAATTTTGCATATCCTTAATGCTAACCTAACTGATTATGAATTATTGGATTGTTGGTTCTAGACTATCCTAGGGTTGATTACTCTCTCTTGAGTTATAACCATTAATCCTAAATCATAAACCCTAATCAAGTTATGGAGGTTGCAATCTCTCAATTCACATTCTATCCAAAACCCTAATTAGTTTTAAAGTTCCCTAATAAATTATCAAAAACCTATGCAAGATTTGTTGGACCTCGAACTTTTTTTGGAAGTTAGATTTATTAAATGAGAATTTTTTGGTGTTTAGTCATGAGTAAAAATCAGAATTCTTAAATGAGAAATTTATGGAGTTTATTTATGAATATTTTTAATTACATATGGTTGCATAGATTAAATGGAAGTGTTAGAATTAGGTTTAAAAGTTAGAAGGTATTAGAGTAAACATGGAAGGGTAAGTTTGGAAGATTAGAGTTTGTTTTAGATTAATAAAAGAAGAACAATGAAGTGTGTGTCAGTAAAGTGCTGGAAAAATAAAATAATAATAATAAGAAAGAAAGAGACATGTTCGTGAGGTTTCTGAAAGAAAGAAAAGAAGAACCTAGAAGAAACTAAAGAAAGAGGAAGAGAGTCGTGTAACAACAAGAGAAAAGGGAGAGACGTGTTTGAGAGGTTAGGGAAAAAGAGAGAGAGTCGTGTAAAATAAGAAAGAGAGAGAGAAGAAAAATGTAGAAAGAAGTAGAAGAAGAGAAGCAGAAACCGAACTAGAAAAGAAGATAAAGAAAGAAAAAGGAGATAAGGAGAAGAAGAAGAATATTTAGCTGAGTTTATAGGTAACCTTTATTTATTTTTCTCATTTTGGTAGAAGAAGAAACTATTGAGAATAAGTATATGTGTTGAAAATGAATGGAGAAAGGAGAGAAGAAATCTAGTTTAATTTTCATGGATTTTCTACTAGATATTAGTTAGTTTAGCTTAGTTAAAATAAGAGTAGATAAGATTAAGTCTAAGCTCATTCTTGGATATTAGAACTTTAAGGATTTTCTATTTGTATATTAGTTTGAATGGAAGTTTGTTTGTTTGAAGAAAACCAAGAAAATTGAAGGAAAGAGCAAGAGGAGAGACGAACTTAAGTTTGAAGTTACAAGTAAATAGATGGGTAATATGTTTATAATTTTTGTGATGATGGGTTGTATTATTTGATTTTGTGTGTATAAATGCTTATCTTGAATTATTGTGAATATGGGAAAATGTTATGTGAATTTAATATCATGCTTGCTTTGCAAGAATTCTGCTGCTTTGATGTTAATAAAAAAAACAGAAAATTTAAGAAGCATGAAAATAAGAATCTGATATGAAATATGTAAGCATTGAAAATTTGTTTATGTAGTTAAGAAAGATACCATTCTGTTCGTCACGTGCACGTTTACCTAAGGCCTTCTCCCAGCTAGCTGCTTGTGACACATGAGCTCCGGAAAATGGACTCATTCTGTTCATGGTGTAAACTTTGGTTTCACCATTATGTTTTATGGGATTCTCTCGAGCCGTTAGATTTGTGTATTGCATCTTAAATTGTTGAACATAAAGCATAATTGAGTGTTATGGATTGATTATTAAATGATTATATGATCTGATTTGTGTGATTTGCTAAGACTAATATGAAATGAATATATAAAATTATATAAACGTGTCTATATGCTTGATTGTGTGTGTATTTCGTTATCGCTAGCTATAAACGTATTAGCCACTGAGCTTCCCAGCTCACCCTATTATCTCTTCACTCCTCAGGTGCAGAAATAGCAGATCAACGTTGAACCTTGCAAAAACTTCGGCTGACTCCAAGAATTTCTATTTTTGTAACTAAGTTAGTTCAGAAACTTTTGGTACTTTAGAAGCATATCAAGCATGATGTGGCTTTTGATATGTAACTGAAGCAATGTATATACTCTGTTTGTTTGAGAAATGAATGAAACTAAAAGTTAAAGAATTTCTTTTCTGTTCATGTTCAAATCCTCTTCTCTGTTAAGTTGTTAACTTCGGTTATGAATACAAGTGTGAGATGTTTAATGGTTTTGGATAAATTCTTCTTAAGTAAATTGTTGGGTTGGTCTGTTCTGTTAGGTAAGAATTTATATTGACAAATGAGAGAAAAAGAGGATAAAAATGTGTTTCGAATCTTTAATGAATAAACTGTATTGATCTAGGAAAAATTAGGTAAAGATGTCTTCATAAAAGTTGTAGCTCTTTCTCTTAGATTTCTAACGATATAAAGTTTATAATTTTTGAACTTTAGGATTGAAAGTATGATGATTTGAAGTGGGTGTCCAAAAGCTGCACTGTCATTTTTAGCTGGAAGCTCACGATTGTGCACAAGCACGACTGCGACTCCGGCCATGACTTTTTGGTTGTCACAACCGTGACATTCTCATTCTTTTATTTTTTATTTTAGTTATTTGTTTGTTTATTTATTTTTACTCCCACCAAGAAATTTAATTCTTTTTATCTTGATGTTAGTTATATATATACTTTTATTTAAAAGTCCCCCAATTTTGGTGCCTTGTTGTCGCAAAATAAGGGCCGAGACCTGGGGCCAACAAGATCTCTCTTCGCATAAATTCTCAATCTAATTCAATTCTGGTTTCTATTAAATCAGCTAACCACCTAACTCTTGTTAGTCCAATTTAATTTTTTTTCATTCAATTCACCCTCTCAATTTATTATCGAATTATAAAATCACAGAATTAAGCCACAACAATATCCAATAAACACATAAACAATCAAATTCTCACTAATTCAAGAATAAAATTTCGAAGGTGAATTTAGAACATCCTCGACATTCTAGATCCTATCATCAACTATTCAATCCAATTCTATACAATAATAAAATTGAAATAACAGGAAATACAATCTAAATGGATGATGGAAGGCAGCAATGTCGAGAAACCTCCTAATCTGGGAAATACTTTGAGTTAGCTTCTTCTCCTCTTCCTTATTCTCTTCTTTTATCTCTCGATGATCTCTCTCTAGGTTTCTTCAGGTGGCTAATGCAAAAGCTCCCTTTCTCTACCTCTTTATGTTCTTTTTATATTTTTTACGTTTTAGGTAACCCTAGGGTCTTTCTGGACTCAAAAGATCCAAAAAATCTCTTGAAACATGAAGTTCGTGAGCGTCTGCACATCTGCCCGACGTAGGCTGTGATCATGGCCCACATTTGAGCTTTCTGTCAGGCTACGATCGTGGGTCGTTTTTTTGGCCTGAATGTCTTCCAAAACTCATCCGTTCTTCGATACTGACTCTGAAACACTAGTAAACACATTAAGGTACCTCAAAAATATAATATTTAAGTTCAAAAGCTTGTACTAAGCCATAAAACACTTAAAACACAAATAATTAACAAACTAATACAATTCTAACCTAAACACATACTAAATGATCGAATTAACGGCTAAACACGTATCAAACTATACCCTAAAACACAATGCAATTAACAATTATCAACATCCTCACACTTAAAAGTTTGCTTGTCCTCAAGCAAACAAAACAACAAATAACACAAAAACACAAAGTATACAATGCAATAATGAGACAATGGCTTCAACTTCATAAAACAAATTGAATTCTAAACACAATCATTTAAGTTATTCTTAATTATTAACATGCAAAATCCGCGTCTAGGAGCTCTGAACTAAATATGCCTATTACCCAAATGTCAAGTTTATTCACCCTTTTCAATTGTACACATACATTAATAATTATTTGATCATTCAAACTTTGTAACTAATCTTAAGTACGTTTTCATAAAAATTTAGGCTACTTACAAGTTCGGTAAGTTTTTATTAGAAAACATAAGTTTTTTTATTAATTTTTTTGGACATGGACTTAGTCTTTTTACACGGAGGAAAACATTAGTGATGAATGTCGATCCGGTTGTTCGACTAAGTCATGTTTTTATTAAGTAGCTTGGTTAGAATGTCATTATAGTCTTTTGACGCGAAGGCACACATTTGTGATGCGTGTCGATTTGGTTACTCGGCTACATAATGTTCTCAACTGGCTATTAGCTCTATTTATAGCCCAAACGCCAGCGGAATAGTTATTTATTTAAAATTTACACACTTTTTTTTAAATTAATGCCTACCTTGTTGCTTTAGCTACTCGTTTTCATAAAAAAATACTAGCAAAGCTACTTAGTCGAAAGACGTAAAATTATAAATGAACGTTACAACTTATAGCGTGATAAACTAACACTGAATCCTAATTAACTTGCATATTTTATCTGAAGAACCCAGATCTCTAATTTTGCAAGCTAATAACTCTTCATAACCTAATAAACTGTGTTTAAAATTAAATCGATTCCAATCCATCTAAGTCATTGATATACACTAACATAACAATATGCAAAATTCACATGCAAAGCAAAACACACAACCCTCCCTATACATGAACAACACATTGTCCTCAATATGAGAAGAATACATACAAGCACAAAAGGGGGAATGAAACAATATGCGGAAGGTAAAAGAACAAAATACTAAAAAAAATGAAAAGAAAAAGGTTAAAACACAAAACCATCATAGTGACTGAGGTGGTGAAGTGTCATAGGCAGAGACCAGATGCGCTTGATGTAAAGCTGGCTTCCTATCTTATAATTGAGTTAGAGAGAGTAAGAGAATTAGTTGGGCAATGCATTTCAAATCATTGATATATATTTATGGAAATGAAACAACTTTAATTGCATAACAATTTAAATCTACCATAAACATGTTAATTTATGGTCATTAGCTTGACCTTGTATCATTGGAACTTAGCCGGGATCAATTATGAGCGGCTTGCTTCCTTCTTTTTTATTCAACATTAATTTTGTAGCCTGTGAGTAAGCTACAAATTGCAAAATGATCAAAAGGACAAATTTGCTAAAGTTGATAAAACCAATTAATTTCAGTAATGTCCTTTTCACTAATAAACCGTCAATAAAAATAGGGAATAACGAAACTCCCTGAATCTTCTATTAAGTCTAGCAGTTTGTTTTATAAAAGGGTGAGCTACTCTTGTTATTCCTTAGTCACTCCCTTTTCTTCTTCTTTTTCTTCATAAACAGATACTTTCATAGCTTCTTCAAACTCGATGCTCGTTGTCATATGTTCTTCTTCCTCATGCTCTATGGAAGATTCAACATCATCAAGTCTTATGATGGTATTCTTGGTGGGTAAGGCAGAGGAGGAATATAGGGAGGGTCCTCATTCTTTTCTCCATCCTTTTTCTGCTTCTCTTGGTCTTTACAGAGTGAGTTTCAGCTGGTCTATCTGTTAGTTCTCCTAACTCTTTCCCACTTTTAAGTGTGATGGCCTTAACTTGCTCTCTTGGATATACTTCCATGTTGCTCGAAAGACTTCCCACACTTTTTGTAGATAACACATTGGCAAGCTGTTCCATTTGAACCTCCAAGCTGAGAATAAAAGAGGCATAAGTCCTTGTTACTTGGTCAATTTGCTCTTCTAACCTCTTCTGGGCCTCATCTATACTTATAAGCTTGTCCATGATCTTATCCAGTTTGGAATCATAGTCATTGTATTTATGTTGTTGATATCCATATGACCTTTGATTTCTAAACTAAATCTCAGTATTGTTAGACCATTGAAAATTTAGGTGGTTATGCTACCCAGATTGGTATGTACTGGAATAAGGATTGCTATTCCCTAACTAACTTGTGCTCCATTAAATTTTAATTACTCCATGTTGTTGTTTTCACCTAAAAAGCAATCAGCTGCGATATAGCTCTCTTGTCTATATGACTCATATTCGTGCTGCATTGTTGTGACTGGAGAGAAAAGGGAGGCATTTAGGCTATTCAATAGCTCAGTTAGGTTGTCAATATTAGCCTACAATGTTGTCATTGAATTTGCGGCAATCATTCCTCCTGGGTCCTAAAAGGTTGAATGCTATCTACTTTGTTCTGATGTCCAAAGACAACTAGTGTATGTTATGTCGTCTAACAGATTGTGTGTTGCTTCAACTGTTTTTCTCATGAATGATCCTCCAGTAGCTGCGTCTATGGTGCTCCTTGTGGGTCAATTAACTCCAGTGTAAAAGGTTTGCAATAGGAACTCATTGGGTAGGTTATGATGAGAACAACTCCTTTGCAACTCCTTATATTTCTCCCACGCTTCATATTAAGACTCCCCATCATTTTGCTGAAAATTGATAATTTCCTTTATTAGTCTTTTTTTATTCAGAGGGAAATGCTTATTTAAAAAAACTCGCCCTAACTGCTCCCAAGTTATGATGTTGGATGGGTGGAGAGAATTCAACCAAGCCTTGGCTCGATCACTAAATGTAAATGGAAAGAGCCTCATCCTAACAACATCCTTCTATAACCCTATATATCGGAAGGTGTCACAAATTTCTAAGAAATTAGCTAAATAAGCATTGGGATCCTCATTGGCTAACCCTTAAAATTGCACGTTGGTTCGCAACATGTTTAGCAGTGATGGTTTGATCTTAAACGTATTTGCTTGCACCGGTGGTCGTATAATCCCTTGACGATGGGCATTGAGCTGTGGCCTCATGACGTCCATAAAGGTCCGTCATCTCCATGATGTATTTCCTCTACGATCGTTCTTTCTATCTCTTTTTAGTGTTCAACTCTTAAGATTCCCTATTATTATTGGTGATATCCAAGTTGATGTGTCGTCGACTTTATACCCAGCTTCTCTCTTTTTTTTTTCCATAAAAGAAGGTGAAAAAAAACCTTAGACTACAAGAATTAAAATAATCTACGCCTCCCTGAAAACAGCGCCAACTTGATTGGAGTTTGGTTATGTGTAAGTTTTAAATATTAACCCTCGATAACCCGCAAGCTTACTGTTTGTTAGCGTAGTATCAAAAGTGTCAATCCTATGAGGAGGGAACTAATCTAATCCTAAAATCTAAGGCCAGAATAAATAAAAAAAATTCAAGATGCAACGAAACTAATACGAGAATTTAATTTAATCAATCAAATTAAGAATTAAACACAAAAATGCTAATTACTAAGTAATTTGCAACACCCAAGAATCAACAGAAAGAAATTACTAATTGAGAGAAAGGGGATTTTACCTATTCTTAATGTTAACCTAACTGATTATGAATTATTAGATTGTTGGTTCTAAACTATCCTAGTGTTGATTACTCTCTCTCGAGTTATAACCATTAACCCTAAATCATAAACCCTAATTAGATTATGGAGGTTGCAATCTCTCAATTCATAACCTATCCAAAACCCTAACTAGTTATGAAGTTCTCTAATAAACTATCAGAAACCTATGCAAGATCTGTCTTCTCACAAATTCTCGATCTAATTCAATTTTAGTTTCTATTAAATCACCTAACTCTTGTTAGTCCAATTTAATTATTTTTCATTCGATTCACTCTCTTAGTTTATAATCAAATTATGCAATCATAGAATCAAACCATAATGATATCCAATAAACACATAAACAATCAGGTTCTCATTAATTCAAGAATAAAATTCCGAAGGTGAGTTTAGAACATCCTTGGCATTCTAAATCCTATCATTAACTATTCAATACAATTCTATACAATAATAAAACTGAAATAAATAGAAATACAATTTAAATGGATGATGGGAGGCAGTGATGACGGGAAACCTCCTAATATGGGAAGTATTTCGAGTCAGCTTCTTCTCCTCTTCTCTCTTCCTTCTTCTTTTCCTCTGTCCCTTGATGATCTCTCTCTAAGGTTTCTCAAGGTGGCTGATGCAAAAGCTCCCTTTCTTTGCCTCTTTATGTTCTTTTTATACTCTTTTATGTTTTGGGTACCCTAGGGTTTTTTCTGGGGTATGAAAGGTCCAAAAAATCCCTGAAAACATGAAGTTCATGAGTGTCTGCACATCTACTTGATGTAGGCCACCACTGTGGCCCACATCTGAGCCTTCTGTCTGGTCGCAATGGATCGTTGTTTCAGCCTGAATGTTTTCCAAAACTTCTTAGTTCTTCAATACTAACCCTGAAACACTAGCAAACATATCAAGGTACCTCAAAAATATAATATTTAAGCTCAAAAGCTTACACTAACCTATAAAACACTTAAAACATAAACAATTAACAAACTAACACAATTCTAACCTAAACACATACTAAATGATCGAAGTAACGGCTAAACACATATGAAACTATGCCCTAAAATACGATGCAATTTACACTTATCAATATCATGGACATAGATTTATATATCTTTAAATGGTATATTTCTTTTGAATTTATCAAAAACGACTTCACTTATGTTAACTACAAACAACATCATTTTTGTGTTCATTGTCAACATTCATCTTCGTTCACCATCCAACAAATGATGTCATTATTTGTACAACAAACGTCGTTGTTTTATTGTACAACAAATGATGTTGTTCCTTACTAAGTTATTATCACGAAATTGAAGGCAAGGATAAAGCCATCTTCGTCTTTGACTATTGGTCATTTTCATCCATTCTCCCTCTAGTTTTAGCAATTGTTGAAGAAGCCTTGCTTGTGGTGAATCTTTGTCCTCTGTTATAGTCGTCTTCGATTGACTGTCCATCCAAGTAAGTTTTCCGCCTTATATATTGTTAGTTTTCTATTCTCCTTTCAATCTCTGGGTTGTTGTGGTATGCTTTTCATATCTTCTTTGTCCCTCTGTTTGTTGTGATATGGTTTCGATTGTCTGCATAAATTGCCACTGCTATGCTTCATTATGACCGATTGAAGATTTATAAGTACTAAACTTTAGTACTTTCACTTTGCAAACTTTTTTTCTCTGCATATCGTGTATGAATTGTGTTTGTTTTTGTCTTTCTAAGATGATTTATTCTCTTCTTTTGTTGGTTGTAAATGAGTTGACTTTTTTTACAACCTTTAACAGTTCTTTCAGGAAAGCCTGCTAACGATTTGATTAAAGGTCTTAAAGAGTATTTAACCTTTTTTGTAATAATAATAACATAACCTTATATAGATAATGCTATATTTCTTTACATCAACAACAAGGTAATGTGTAATCTACTTTAAATTCTAAAATTTAGATATGATATAAAGGGTAAATGGATTACTTTTATTTTAATTACGGTAACTTTCATCTCATTACGCAGAATGAAGATGTATAACTACTAAACTATGGTACTTTCATTTATCATCGAAAATTTCATTGAACATAATGAATTTATTTTAAATTCACTTTTGCATAATAAAAGTCTTAATATAATTCATCAAGGAATGTCGACATGGTGACTAGTTTTTGATGGTGGAAATTCATTTCGTTGTCCCTAATGAAGTAAAAAAAATCAGAACAAATCCCCTCTTCATACGCTAATAATCGTTTGCCTTCCATAGCCGATCTTCTTCTTCAAGGTTTTTAGTATCAACCGAGCTACCTCAATTTCCTTATTAGCTAGATCTTATTTTCTATTATGAACTTATTAAATATATGAACGTTTGATTGTATATACTATATCTTGTGTTAAGCTTCCTTAAATCTTCAAGAGAACATATATGGAAATGGAGGAGAGGATGATTTCACAATGGTCCATAAAGGATTAGGAAAATCGGTTGTTTTGGAAAATTCGTCGATTCCAATGACTTGGTCTACTCATTCGGGTATGCACGTGTTCCAATTTGGGTTTGTTATACGGATTCACTAAACTAGCAATCTAAGTTATAGACTGATTGTGTTTAAGGTGAAACGTATCATACTGGCAGTTCATCTGAACAAGTTGTCTTCTATACTAAATCTGGGGACTCATTCACTCTATCCTCTAGAAGTTTAGCTATAGCGAAGAAGCTATTGGAAGAGGGTGTCAACAACCCTATAGGTGAGGGAAGATCTTTCACTCTTTCAATTGGTGCCTTCAAACTTACAGACATAGGGAACTCATTTACCTTTATCGAATCTCATGTCACTTGGAATCTAAAAACATAATTATATCATTGTTATTTATCGATGCAATCAGTTGGACTCAGCTTTAAACTTAATTTATTGTTTTATCTATAAGAATTTTTCAAACAACCTCTTTAGTAGTTAGGGATAAGGCTGTATACTATTGTCATTATTATTGTTGTTGTTCTATGTCTGTAAAAATTATTAAACTTCTAGTTAAAAGTTTGTACTACTTACCATATATCATTATATTATATTGCTACCATTTCCAAAATTTTGATAAATTATTATTTTACTGTTACTAAATATTAATGATTAAGACTAGTTGTTAACTTAAAATTATGATATTTTTAGTATTGTTTAAATTTAACATTTTGGTTCACAAATATTTTTATGTCCTAAAATATATTTACTTTTCATATTTTAAATAACCTATCATGTGTTTTTCAACAATATGTTTTTAATGTTGAAAACAAATTGACAAAAAAAGATATCTTCGCTAGGATTACAAAAATCTCAATTATAGTTAACCTTAACTACGATTATTAAGTACACTTAGCATTAACAAACTATTTTCCAAAATATTTTTAATTTTAACAATACTATCATATATAAAAATTCATCAAAATTCACCTAAAAATGTATGAAAAATATTTAACAAATACATTTTGCGACCACAATCATAATCGTCACAAAATGCTATCATAATTACAACGAATCTAACAAAATGGTAGCCATATGTGGCACATCTGCGACGATTTAGAATATTGTCGCAAAAAATTAGCGACGAACTAAATAAATCGCCGCACTAAGAACACATTTTATGACAGTATCCAAGTATCATCGCTCAATATACATTTTTACGTCCCTTGCTTGACGATCACTCGAATAGTCACAAAAAGGCAATTATTGGCGACGCAATATATTTTTGTCACTATTTGCTTTGACCATTTGTGATGCTTTTCCTTAATTGACACCAATTACAATGATTTCCCCGACATCTGGCGACGATACATCTGATCTGTGGATACCATTAAAAGTTCGACAAATGAATAACTTGTGGTTGATATGTGAAAAGCTTAGTAAAGAATTTCAACAGGAAAAATTAATCGGGTACAATTTTTTATTTTATGATTCATGTTAAAATTGTCTCTTTGTTTAATTTGAAAATTTGGATTATATGTGACCGGGTTTATGCGTTCATGTTCCTTGTTTCTGCTTCTAGGTTAGCTCACATTGATACTTCTACATTTGAAATTTTGAATTCTCTTTATGTTCAACGCCTGTATGATTTGTATGTTTAGTAGTCCTGTGTTATTTTTCTTTTTACATATGCACTATTGGCTAGGTGAGTTTTGGAAACTCACCAGCGACAGCAGTGAACATGAACCAGTGGCAATTTTGAAGGATCCTCCCCTTATTTGTATTTGACTTTTTATGTTTTTTAAAGCCTTAATTTCAATTAAATTAATTTAATGAAGATTAAATTAGTTTATATTCCTAATAAAATTGAAAAGGTTTTTTCCAATTTATGATAATTTTTTCAAGGGGTAATTTTTGTTGGGAATGTTTTTGAAATTTATTTTAATATTTCAAAAAGTTGAATTATTAAATTAAATTAGTTATCAAATCAATAGTTAGAATCAAGAAAAGGTTTTAAATAATTTCTTTCATAATTAGATTGTCTTTGAAATTATAAATATAATGATATTATATTATTTTATTGAGACCAAAATTTTTTGAAATTTTAAATCCCTTAATTAAATATTAAGTACAAGTTAGGAATGTGATGGTTTTATACTCAAAGTTAAATATTTTTAAAGTCCTTATTTTATTTGATTTTAGGTATAAACTAATAATTGCTCTTTTATGTCTTTCGGTCATCGAATCAAAAGATGAGTACCAACTGACTTTGAGTAGCATCATGGATGCTAACAAGCTGACTGGACCTAACTTTTTGGACTAATTTCGAAACTTGAAAATAGTTCTGAGGCAAGAAATAAAGTTGTACGTTCTTGACACTCCTACTTCACCAGAACCTAGTTCAAATGTGATTGATGAAGTTTAGGAGAGGTATCGACGTTACATTGATGACGTTGAGGAGGCCACATGTGTGATGTTGGCTAGCATGTATCTAGTGCTTCAAAGGTAGTATGAGAACATGGATGCATTTACTATGATTCTGCATCTCAAAGAGTTGTTTGATGCACAAAGTAGGGTGGAGAGGCATCAAAAGGAACTGTTTCAATGCAAGATGGCAGAAGGATCTTGAATTAACCTGCAGGTGTTGAAGATGATTGGGTATATTGAAAAATTATCCCAATTAGGATTTGTCATGGACCATGAGTTAAGTGATGATTTGGTGTTGTAACATCTCAATGCAAGTTGTCCATAATTCGTCATGAACTTGCACATGAACCAGAAGGACATATCATGGCCCGAACTGCTAAATATGTTAAAGACTATGGAAGGATGCCTCAAGAAGGAACCCAGTTCTGTATTTGTTGTGGATTCTTTCAAGAGCAAGAAAAAGGGCTCTAAGAAGAATAAGAATAAGAAATAGAAGGCTTCTACTAATGTAGTAAAGCCCAAAGGAGGTATCAAGAAGAAGATCAATGACAAGGGCACATGTCTTCACTACGGAGTCAATAAACATTAGAAGAAGAACTGCCTATCTTATATTGCTACCCTGAAAGTTAAAAAGCTTAAGGAAGCTATCTTTTTTGGTGCGTTTATAATTGAAATCAACCTTTCTACGTCTATTCCACATAATTGGGTATTAGATATTGGATATGATTCTCATATATGTAATAATATGCAGATGTTAACAAGGAGTAGATCGTTGAGGAAACGAGAACTAGACCTGTGAGTTAGATAGTAGAGTAAGAGTTGTTGTATTAGTTGTAGGAACTTATAGTTTAGCTTTGCCTTCTGGCCTTGTATTAGAACCAAATAGTTGTTATTATGTTCTAGTTATCATAACAAAAATCATTTCTTTGAATGAATTTGTCTTTATTATTAAAAATAAGAGTTGGTCTTTTTATAAACATGATGTTTATTATGAATCTGGATTATTTACGAATGGTTTGTATGAATTAGATCTTGAAAGGCCAATTTTTAATATAAATATCAAGAAAAGAAAGTTTAAGTGACCAAAATTTGTCTTATTTATAGCATTGTAGGTTAGGTCATATCAATGAAACTAAAATCACAAAGTTAAATAAAGAAGGATATTTGGATCCTTTTGATTATAAATAATATAAAACTTGTGAATCTTGTTTGTTAGGAAAAAAAACCAAACTACCCTTTAGTAGAAAAGGAGAACGTGCCAATAAATTACTGGAGTTAATACATTTAGATGTACGTGGGCCTATGTCCACTAATGCTCAAGGTGGATTCTCATATTTCATTACATTCATAGATGATCATTCTAGTTATAGTTATGTTTACTTGATGAAACAAAAGTTTGAATCATTTGAAAAGTTCAAAGAATTTAGACTTGAGGTTGAGAAACAAACCGGTACAAGTATTAAGACACTTAGATAAAATCAAGGTCGTGAATACTTAGACCACAAGTTTCTTGGTTACATGAAAGAAAATGGGATTCTCTTATAATGGACTCATTTTGCAACTCCACAGCATAATGGAGTAGCTGAAAAGAGAAATCATACATTGTTAGATATGGTACATTTTATGATAAGTCATGCAGTCTATCCTATCTCCTTTTAGGGATATGTCATTGAAACCATTGTTTACTTTCTAAATAGAGATCTGTCTAAATCAGTTAACAAGACACCATATGAGATATGAATTAGTAGAAGACTCAGATAGTCACACTTAAAGATCTGCGAATGTAATGCTTAAGTGAAACATACTATATCTGATAAACTTAAAGCTAAATCAGATAAATGCAAATTTTTTGGCTATCTGAAAGAGAGTATCGGATATCAATTTTACCATCCTCTTAAGCAAAAGATGCTTATCTCAAGACATGCTACATTCTTAAAAAGAGAATTTATTCTCAAAGAAAATAGTGGGAGTGAGGTAGAACTTAAAGAAGTTTAAGAGCCACAAATTCACATCAAGATGAAAGAAGAACCTTAAGTTGAAACATATGATGTACAATCAAGGGTTCAAGAGAGATATAGTCCACGACGCACTAGTAAGGTACGTCATCCCCCCACTAAATTAGATCTACATATTGAGTAGGGGAAGGATAATGTATCACTTATATATGGTGAGCCTACTACTTTTAAAGAAGCAATGTTTGACTTTAATTCTTTAAAATGACATGAAACCATAAGATCTTAAATGGAATCCATGTATACTAACCAAATATAGATTTTGGTGGATATGCCTGATGGTATGTACCTATTGGATGTATGTGAGTTTTTAAGAGAAAAACTGAAATGAATGGTAATGTACGTACGTACAAAGCAAGGTTAGTAGCTAAAGGTTACAAACAAAAACAAGGAGTTGATTTTGATGAAACCTTTTTGCCAGTAGCTATGATAAAATCTATAAGGATCTTGTTAGCTATAACGACATATCATGATTATGAAATCTGGCATATGGATGTCAAAATAACATTTCTCAATGAGAATTTACAGGAGGATGTGTATATGACACAACCTAAAGGTTTTGAGTCTAAAAGATTTCCTAATCAAGTATGCAAGTTGCAAAAGTCTATTTATGGACATATGCAAGTGTCACTGAGTTGGAACATTCGTTTTAGTGAGATAAAAAAGTTTGATTTTATCAAAAATATGGATGAACCATGTTTCTATAAGAAGGTTAGTGGGAATGTAATCATTTTCCTACTGCTATATCTGGATGACATATTACTGATTGGAAACGACATACATATGCTTCAGTCTGTAAAGGTTTGGTTATCCAAGAACTTCTCCATCAAAGATGCGGGAGAAGCAACCTACATTCTGGGAATAAAGATCTATTGAGATAGATCAAAGAGGTTACTTGTGTTGTCCCAATCCACATACATAGACAAAGTGTTAAAGAGGTTTAGTATGGAGAATTCCAAAAGGGGATTCTTACCCTTATCGCATGGGATTTCTCTCTCAAAGAATATATTTCCTAAGACACAAAAGGAGTGAGATAAAATGGATTTTATTCTATATGTTTTAGCAATTAAATCAATTATGTATGCAATGTTATGTACTAGACCATATGCCTCTTATGCTTTGAGTATAACGAGCAAGTTTCAAGACAAACCAAGTGAGTGTTACTAGATGGCTATGGAAAAAATCTTAAAGTACTTAAGAAGAACTAAAGATGTTTTCTTAGTCTATAGTTCAAAGATATTTAGATGCTAGTTTCTAGTTAGATCCCAATGATAGTGGATCACAGTTAGGGTACATCTTCACTATAAATGGCAGTGTGGTACGTTGGAAGAGTTCCAAACAACCAACCATTGCAATTAACATCCAGGGTGAGTACATTTCAGTGTCAGTGGCAGCAAAGGAAGCTACCCCTTAGACCTTTTTGAAGAAGGTTCTGTTACTAATATGTTTACTTCGATTGTGGGTAATGTATTTGGGTTCAAAGCCCTACGCGCTCTACGTCTGGAGGATTTGCGAATTTTGATCAAGAAGTTTATTACTAAACTTGGAGTGGTTCCTAGCATTGTTGACCCTATAGTATTATATTTCAACAAAAACGATGCTATTACAGAAGCAAAGGAACCATGCTCTCATCAACGGTCTAAACATATACTCAGGAAGTTTTACTTGATCAGGTAGATAGTGCAGCGTAAAGAAATAGCATTGGAGCGAGTTTCCACTAAAGAGAATCTTACAAATCCTCTCACTAAGTCATTGTCTCAAAAGAGACATGATCGACATATAGATGTATATGGTATTAGATATATAGGCGATTGGCTTTGATTAAGTGGAAAATTGTTAGCTTATGCCCTTGTAGCCAATAGGTTAGTTGCAATTGATGTATGACATTATTATTTAATTAATAAAAGGCATTCTTTATCTTTTACATTTGATGTTTTAATACTAAAGGTAAAATCCTTGGAATAATTACTGTGTAATTGAAATTATGATAAGATCATAATTATGAGATTTATTTTACATTTACGTATCGATCCTAAATGTTCCTAATTGTAGTTTCACTAAGATGGGATATTATTGAAATGATAAAACTAGCATATATTATGTTTCTTCTTTATGAAGAACGTAAGTGATCTCGTAAATTAAAATATGGAGATGCTTAAACTAATGTGTAGGTGCTTAATAGAGAATAAGTCATTGAACATGATTGTTGTACAATTGATTCTTATACTTGAGATTACCAAGGTAACTCGTATAGAATTTATTATGTTTTCATGCTACTTATGAACTATTCCAGGAACTCAGTCAGTATTACTTGGATGTAGTATATATACCTTACGAAGATAGTTGAGTAAGTCAATAAAGGATTCATCACTCTAAAGTAATTAGAGAGAATGTTCTATTGTTCTTGATTAATAGGGATTTATAGAATTCTTTGGTCAAAGTGAATTGACAATTGAAAACGTGTTTTCAAATATCAATTATAAATTAATTACTAATTAGAAAGAATGAACATGATTGGATGAAAAGAGTGGACATTATATCCATACCGGCCTTTCCGATTGGAACATTGGATGACGAAATGATTAAATTATACATCATAACTATATATAGACAAGTTAAATCAATCCACTTTGACATTCCTAATATTTGGGTGGTCATGACATATTGCTAGACATCAATTTTGATCTACAATTATAAATTATTTAATTAGAGAATTAAAAATAAATTAAAAGGAGTTTTAAGTTATCTGATTTCAATTATGAATTAGAATTAAAATTTATAACCATAGTCAATATATTAGGAACCTAATGGGTCACACATTAAAGAGCAACTTGTGAAGGAAAAATCAATTTTAATTAAGTTGAACTTAATTATAAAGTTTGAGAAACTTTAGGGGTCAAATATAAAATAATTGATTTTATTAAAATTAAATTAATTATAATTTGAGTTTGACTTTAATTATAATTAAGGTATTTAATTTTATGAAAATTTTAAAACTCCAATGCTTTTTCTATAAATAGAAATAAGCATCAGGGAGCTAACACTCCTGCTTAATTCCTCTCAAGAGTTGAGAAACTGCCATGTGGATACTATTAGAGGTTAGACAAGTGAACAGCTCGCAGTTGACACATGAAAAACTTGTCAAAGGATTTCAACAAGAAAAACAAATCAGACACGATTTCTTATTTTACAATTCGTGTTATTTTTCAAGTTGTTCAATTATCAAGATTCTATCGAAAACTATAAAAAATTATTTTTTCATTGTGCCTGTGATTCAATCATGGATGGTTTTCAACATATGGATCATGATAGTCATACATTATTAATTCAACATACTCCTTTTCATGTATCATTATACTAACCTTTCTCGTTAATCATGATTATAAATAGAAAGTACATAATGGGATTTAGCATTCAGTTTCACTTTTAATAACATACATTTCAATCAAATACATAAAAAATAAAATAAAAATTTCAGAAACAATACTTTCATCAACTTGTAAAGAGTATTAAATATATAATAATAGCTAATATAACAGTATTGACTAATAATAATCAGTATACAAAATACCCATATTCTTTATATGACTATAAAATATTTTAAGCAGTAAACCTTTCGTCAAAGAGTTAGTTAACATATGCTAATATTTTCTATTGATACTTTATGTTTCTGAACTTTCCCTTTACTGGTAAAGTATTTCAGTTCCACGTGCTTAATACCTTTGGAATACTTGTCATTCTTGGAAAAGAAAAATACTGCAAAATTATCATAATAAATTTTCAATGGTATGCTTATACTATCGACAATCCCAAACCCTGAAATAAAGTCCCACAATAATTTAGCATGGATCATGGCCTCAAAACATTCCACAAACTTAACCTCTACAGTGGATGAAACAATTATAGACTGCTTCACACTCTTCCATGAGATGACTCCTCCAACTAACAGATAAATGCAACCAAAAGTATATTTTCTTGTATTTACAAAGCCAACAAAGTTTAAATTTGAATATCCAACCAAATTAAAGTTATCAGACCTCCTAAAAGTGAGAGTGTGTTCTTTAATTCCCTACAAATATCTCAGAACTCTTTTTGCAGCTTTCTAGCAATTTGTTTTAAGATTACTCTAGTATTTTCCTAACATCCCTATTGCAAAGCTTATGTATAGTCTTGTAATATCTAAGCATATATTAGACTCCCAACTATAGATACATAAGGAATTGATTCCATTTGCTTTTATGCTAAGTCACTTTTTAGATATTGTATAAGGCTAAAATTGTCCTCTTTCTGAATTAAAACTGGTGATACAAAAGATTTGGCTAGCCTTAATCTTTTTAAAGTTTTACTAATATAGGCTTTTTGAGATAAATCTAACAATCCTTGTGACCTATTACATAATATTTCTATTCTTATTACAAATTTTGCCTCACTCATATATTTTATTTCAAAATTACATGAGAGAAATTTCATAATCTCACTTAATAGACCAAAATTATTAGCTGCAAATAAGATGTCATTAATATACAAAACTAGAAAATAATTACTCCCACTTACCTTTAGATATACACACCGATCAATGGTGTTTTCTTTAAATCTAGAGGAAATAATAATTTTATTGAACTTAAGATACCATTGTTGGGAAGCTTGTTTAAGTTTTTATATTAACTTCTTCAGTTTACACATTATGTGTTCTTTTTTAACCTTTATGAACACCATTAGTTGGTCCATATAGATTTCGTCTTTTAAATCCCTATTTAAAAAGGAAGTTTTCATATTCATTCAGTGTATTTCCAGATCATAATGAGCCACCAAAGCCATAATATTTTTTAGAAAATCCTTTTTAATGAATAGTGAGAAAGTCTCCTTATAATCTATGACATCTTTCTAAGTAAATCCTTTAGCAATGAGTATAACCTTATAACGTTCAAGGTTACCAAAAGAATCATGTTTAATCTTAAAGACCCATTATAACCAATTTTCTTGTAACCTTATGGCAATTATATAAGTTCCCAAACACTATTTTGTTTCATAGATTTGAACTCATCTTTCATGGCATCTAACCACCTATCAAAAATTTTATTATTCATGTCTTATGAAAAAGTCATTATGTCATTCTCAATTTCCAAGTCATTTTTAGACTTGTGTAGATATACCACATAGTAATCAGAAATAACTGGTCATCATAAAAAATAGTTAGTCTTCTTTCTCTTTTAGACCTTTTTAATGTTATTTGTTGTGGTTTTCTACTATAGGTTTATTCACTTTACATTTAATTTTACTATTAACAGCGGGTTCATTAATTTGTTGTTCTTCATGATTATTAGGTGGTTCAATAATTTATGAAATAATAACTTGATTTAAGAGTACAAGCCATAAGGACATGTTGAACTATAGGGACTTTTACTCCCATTTCTTGAATATCCATTATATGTGATATTTCACTCCCACTAGTCTCACCATATTTAATGAACTTGACATTTCCAATTTCCACAATTCTTGTAGTATGGTTAGGATAATATCCCTTTAGGCTTATTTAGAAAAACAATGAAATAGCCATTAATTATTATTTCATTTATTTTATTTTTTGTGGATTATAATGCCTAATTTATACCTGGCAATTCTAAACATATAGGTACCTTGAACTAGGTTTTCTTCCAGTCCACATTTCAAAAGGAATCTTTGGAATTGCCTTACTAGGAATCTTATTCAACAAATATGTGGCAATTTTTAAAGCATATGTCTATAAAGAAGTGGGTAAAGGTGAATTACACATCATACTCCTAACTATATCTAACAAAGTTCTATTATGCTTTTCTGCCACACCATTTGTTGTGGTGTGACTAGCATTGTATTGCACATAAATACCACGTCTATCAAGGAATTTAACAAAAGGACTAGAATTTTTACCACTTTCATTAAATTTAACACAGTATTCACCACCGTTATTAAACCTGACTATCTTCATCTTAACAAATAGACATATCTATATAATTATCTATAAAGGTGATGAAATATTTTTATTTATTAAAAGTAGGCACATCAAATGGTCCACTCACATATATATGAATTATTCCAAGAAGTTGAGTGCTTCTTGTGGCTTCTTTTTTATTTTGTTGTGATTGTTTGGCTTTAATACAATCCACTCAAATGTTAAGATCAAAAAAATTCAATTCATGAAGTATTTCATTCTTTACTAATCATTAAAGTCGTTCTTTGAAAACATGTCCTAAATGCTTATACGATATGTAAGCAGATTTATCATTAATCAAACTACATTTGATGCCAATATTGAGATTCAAAGTCAATAAAATTTTAACATAAACAACATCAAGTTTAAATTATATAAACCATCACACAATACACTATTACAAATCATATGGTTTTATATGTATAAACTGAAACTAACACTACTAAATTTAAATAAATATCCAAATCTATCAATTTTGGATAAAGAAACTAAATTCCTAGATATATTAGGTACATTAAAAGTTTCACATAAATCTAAATGATGTCCAGTGTCTAGGATTAAGTGACAAGCCCTGGAAACAATTACTAGAACTCTAATTTTGTTGCTTATACAGACAAATCTTTCATTTGATCATATGATTTAGGTCATTAGGAATATATGCAGGTTATTATAAATATGAGTATTAAAACCAATATCAATCCATCAAATATTAAATGGAACTTTAGTAAGGTTTGTTTCAAAACATTCATAAGTACTAAGCTTACCTTTCTTCTTAAACCATGCCTTATGTTTTAAACATTCCTTTTAGAAATGCCTAACCTTCTTACAAAATGGCATTCGCGTTCATCATGTTCTTTCTTATGGATCTAAGAGGATTATTTACTAACTTACTAGGATCCTTTCACTTTCTTCTTATACTTATTTCCATTGTTCTTACTAGCTCCTTTGTTCTTGACATAATTTTTTTTAGAATTTAAAAAATCCATTAATGTGTAATGAATATAAAGAGAACATCGTTGGAGAGGGACTCTCCTACAGACTAGTCAAATGACGTAGTTTGCATATATTAATGGACAAGAAAACGACAACATTTGAACCATGACATACACGACTTAGGTAAGTCCTCTTGATACTTTTCTGGATTCTTTGAAAGATTACTCAATTAGGGTTAACTTCTCTGTAGGTTGCGCGACATCATTGGAGATCCAAGGAACCAATCCAACTCTGAGAAAATAGGAGCTCGTTCAGTCAAGGTAAGCAACAAAATCTACTGTAAATCGTCTCTAAGTTATTAACTTCATATTGAATACTAGGATTTAGAGGTTAAGCGTGGGGAAGCTTTTGTCAATGAGCTCACAGGTGAGTCTCCTTTCATACTTATATCGCATGTCATACGTTCTTGACATAATTAATAGAGTAGCTTCCTTGGTTATTGAGTCTAATCTCTTCCTAAATCACTTATTGTGCAACTCGTGCACATTCCATTTATCTTTTATGGTATTATAGTTCATTTAGAAGGGACCATGCTTAGATGTTAATGAGTTTAAAATGAATTGCATAAGGGAGCTTTCATCCACTTCCATTCTCAAAGACTTAAGTCTTGCTACAATTCTTTTCATCTCAATGATGTATTCATTCATAGTATATGATCCATCAAATTTCATGGTGGTCAATGTACTCATAAGTGTCCCAATAAGAAACTTGTCATTAGTTTGGTAACGCTCTTCCACAAACTTAAGTAATTCCTTAGCACTTTTAGTTTTCAAAAGAGTAGACTTAATGTTGCCAAGAATTGCCATCTTCTTATACATTAGACTCAATCTGTTTGATCTTTTCCTGTTGTTAAAATGAATTTTCTACTCATTAGTGCTTAAAACATTTAGAGCATTTAGTTTTTCAGTTCTAAGTGCAAAATATAAATCCAAAACCCCAAGATAGAACCAGATTTGTTCACTCTATTTAGAGAAGTTTAGTCCATTAAACATTATAACATGTGAGAGATTTGGATGCATGGCAATAGTTGCTACAGAAATTTAAAATTTAACATTAATGCTTTGAGTCTTAAAACAACATACTACACAGTTCAACAAACTTCATAAATTATATATTAATATTCACCTTTGGGCAATCCATTAACATACCATATAATAGATAACAATTTTCATAAATTGTCTAAAGGTGTAATTTGCACCTTAATGTTTCAATAAAAGTCTAAGTAAGTCCCTACTACTATCTTTGGCACGACTTTACACCCTAACATTACTAAAATAGTAGTCATTGCACCCTACTGTTATTAAATATTATTTATTACACCCTAAAAGTGATAACAGAGATAACAGTAGGAGCTTATTTAGACTTATTGTGAAACGTTAAGGTGAAAATCACACCTCTAGCAAGTGTTTAAAGAACATTTTTAAGTTTACATCAGTGTCTAGTAGGTTTAAATTACCTAATTAAGCCATGCCATAAACTAAATTTATGACTCACATGATAAAAATTACCAAAAATTTAACTCAATTAGGATTTAAGGTGCTATTGGTACCATTTTAAAAATATTAAGGTGTAGCATGATATCATAAATAATTGTAGCGAATAACTTAAATTTTTGAAACCATTAAGGGTTAACTCGTACTTTTTACCTTCATAAATATACTAATGCTTACCTTTTGGCAATCCATTAATAGACCATACAACACATAATGATACTAATATGTACATAATTCGGTAATTACACATACACCAACTAGAAATATTTACTATTTTTAAATATCTAAACATAACTAATTGTGTATATCCATTACTTACATTCATTTTCATTAACTATAAAATAAATGAACTACCTTTTTACGATTTCAAAAAAATTCTATAGCAATAAAATAATTAATAATTAATTGTAACGGTCAGCACTTGAGTTGGCCAGGTGGAATGATAGGGCAAGGCATTGGCTACATGGCCAACACTGGTAGGAATGGTAATACATCTGAGTCTAAGCCCAAGCTCAACTTGACTCAACTTGATTTTTTATTTTTAAATTAAAAATAGAAAATGATATTATTTTTTACAAGATGACTTCTTTTTTGGTAAAGGTTATTAGGCCTAAAGTCGGGCTAGGCTTAGGTAGCCTGAACTCAAGCCCCGACTAAGGTTCAATCAACCAGGGCAGCTGGGTCAAGCATGATTCCAGCCCGGCACTAGCCATGTTTGTAGCGTTGGGAGTTAATTCCCAGGCGCTAGCGCTCCCAACAATTTCGTTACTGCTTGTTTTTAAATTCCATACACAAACATCAATTTAAGGTTATTTATTATATATAATCATTAAATTATGAGGATATTTCTTTGTCGTCCTTGTTTTCTTAAAATTTTCATATTTGGATTCATAAGATTCTTAGATTATGAGAAATTTATAGTTAAGGAGAACCATAAATTTCTTATAATAATGCTCTATAAATCATGAGAAATTTATAATTAAAGAGAACTAAAAATTTCATATAATAATACTCTGATGCCCCCCATATGTAAATATAACTTTTATGAAATATAACATGGTCTATAAATTATAAGTTCTTTGTTCAATATAAGGACTTTTGAAGTCATCTAATAAAAGTGGTTTTCATTATAAAAAGAACTACTAGCTAAGCTATTTGGGTCATAACATATTTTTTAATATTGACTCTTAAATTGCTCCGGAAGGAAAGTTAGTTAGGTACTAGTGACTTCTTAAATTTTGTTACCACTTAAAAAATAATTTAAAATTTTAAATATGAATATAACAATCACATAAACATAATAAGAAGTATATAAAATATCATAAAATTATCCAAAAATAAAAAATTAAGTATTTATAATTAAAATAAGTCAAAATGTTAAAAAAATATATTATATTTTATTCCATAAAAATGTCTTTTGACTTAATCTAACCCATGTCTTGAATAAATTTTATAATATTATATTCATACCAAAATTATAGAAAGGATATTGATAATTTTAAAAAATTAGAAATTATATCAATAATATGTTAAATCATAAGAGTTTAACAAATTTTACTCGATTTTTAAATTAAACTATTAAGTAGAAGAATTAAAAGCAAAATCGTTAATGGAAAGAGAAAAAAGTGTTAGAACTTAACATGCTTTAGCCTATTAAGACTGGGCCATTGAGATGTGTCCCATACAAACAAGAACACGAGAAGTTAAAGCCCAGTGGAGGACAAGGTTGACACGTCACAAATCGGAAGTGACGACAACATGACGTTGCATTGGGATTGCTGGTCGCATGGATGAGGCCTGAAGGGTTGACACGTCAACCAGAATCCTTGTCTAAATTTGGACAAGAGACTTTTTACACCTAACTCGAATACTATAATAGACACATACGCTGATGGAAAGGGAAAATCTAACAAAGTTAACCGGTTCGGTTAAAAAGTGAATTGATATCGTTTTGTTTTTGTTACCTTTTTAAGATAATTTTTTTAAAACATCTTAAATTATAAATAAAATATTAAATATATCTTAATTTATATTTTATATTATTATTTAAAACCATATTTATACATATCAATTAGTAAAAAAATTTAACTATATACTAACATCTTTTGGAAATTTTGGTTACAAATATAGACAAAGCATATGAAAATTTTACATAAATTAATCAAATATCATTAATATAGTAACCTATTTTAATTCTTTGATTTTAATCAATTAAACTTGATTAAAATAATAATTAAAATAATTATAATAAATTATTAATTTAGATCAGGTTTAGTTAATTTGTTTCAAGAATTGGATTAGATTGTTATATAAACAACATTTAATTAATTTTTTATAACATTTATGTTACATTTGTTTTATCATTATTTTTCACTCAAAATTAAAAAATATATTTACAAAAAATAAAAGTTATAAAAACTTTCAAAAACTTTTAAATTTTCAAAAATATTTTAAAATTTTCTTAAACTGCAAGTATATATTTTACCCTATAATATGAAGATAAGAGGCAAAATACGGCTTAAATGAGTAAATCTTACCTCTCGAATTGGGCATTTGAGTTGACGAGGAAACTCTATTCAATAGTACCATATGTCTTCTTTAAGTGTATTTTGAAGGAACAAATTTTAATATGTTTCTTGGAGTTGTAATTTTTAAATAATTCTTAAGTTAATAAAATGTTTTTGAAAAACAGTAGAGGGTGGTAGTTTCGCAAACTTTTCGATTTGTTCCTAGAAAACAAATAAAATCAGAAAATTAAAAGAACAAAAAATAAATCAACACCGAAATTTATTAACACAGTTCGGCACTATTTGCTTACATCTGCGGGGCCCTCATTCAGCTTAATAATTTTCACCGAAGTACAATAGATTTACCCAATGCTTTACTGAGCTAACACCACTCAACCCTTGGCACTATCTCTCAACCTCACTTCCCGTGAAAAAATTTCACACCTAATAGTACGACCACCTCATACTAACCTTGACAGAGAATTTTCTTAATCAATCTTTTAACGAAAGAACAATAAACGAATAACTTAAGTGATTAGAATAATAAAAAGCAAAAAAAACTAAATACACTTGAAATAGAAAAACAACTCCCTTAAATATGTTGCTTCAGCAAGGAAAGAACGAAAAGTTGATCACTAAAAGATCTGCTGTGAGGCTTCAATATCTTCATTAAAAATCCCAAAGATGATAATATGCTATTGTTGAAACGATTAGAACTTAAACTAAGGAACTCCAATTTTCAAGTCTCAAAACCTCCATTCTACACACGACCTCATGAATGCCATTTGAGGACTGAGTTGACCATTAACCATTAGCTAGCTTGCAACACGCAGTGAAGCAAAGAAGCAACACGCACGTAGTAGCTTAGAAGTAGTGCGCAGAGAAGCAACACGCACAGAGAAGCTCACACACCCCAGATGAAGACGTCTGGAAAAAGTAACTCACAAACCCACTGCACCCTAGACTACACCTTCTTCACGGAAACATGTCTCACTCAAACATACATTGTTCACCAGCTAGACTGATTTATGCAGCTTCAGGACCAGACCACCGAACAGTATGCTAATCCAACAATTCAATATCAAAACAAGAATCTCAAGGTTCTTTATTCACGCAAATTGTCCAGCTTCAACTTCTCCAATTAAACCATATGGGACACTGCACCTGAACATTACACCAACAGAAATCGACTCTACCTATACGTGAATGTACACTACACCAACAGCTAAGCACCTGTTCATGACCTCCATAGCATCGTTTGGAAAACAAAGGAAAGGTGAAAAGTTTGATATGTTTTTCCCAAATTCAATTAACACCCACTACACCTTTTTTCCAACACACATCGAATCCACCTCTGCCATTAATAAATACATTCACGATACTCACCAGTAAGAACTCTTGATCAACGCGCAAAACAAATTTCCTTTATCTTTTATCCACAAAATCCAGCAATATATAATTCAATTATCAACGTGATATACCGCAAATCTGTCAGAGAATAGACTTTAATATTATGTAGGATTCTTTCATAGCTAAGAGTGTAACAATCACATCTTTTTAAATCCCATTTCAATTAATATCTTATATGTCCAATTAATAAATAAGATGTCAAAACTAAATAAAAATATATATACAATATATCTTAACAATCTCCCCCTTTTTAGTATTGTTTGTCACAAATTTGAAACTCCCCCTAAATAACATAATTGGACATATAAGTATCAATTTCACAATTCAAATGAGATGAAAAAAGAACTCCCCATTAATCAAATATCAAGTTCCAAAGAACACCAATCATTCAAATTTCTCCTCGTTTGGACAAAAAAATGCCAAAAAGCATACGAATAGTCACGCATATACCTTGAAATCTCCGCCTGAATGGAACATTCACCAAAAACAATCTGATATTTCCCCCTTGGGACAAAACAATATCAAAACGTATAATCATAACAATCAACCATAGGTGCAGCGGAAGAATCATAAGCATGTCAAGATTACAATTTACCACCATTCAAAACACCGAAAGATATGCCCCAAAGAGAGAGATATACCCGAGAGAGAGTCTCATACTGATGAGAGAGTTTAAGCGTCTTCAGTGAAGCCAAATAAAAGTCACAATGCAAACTACTAAAAAGATGAGATGACAATGGCAATATAAAAACTAAAGAAGAACTAAAGAAAACAATTTTTTCGACTTTTATTTTTCTTTTTTTTGTTTTTTAATAAAAAAATCAAACCATACTTTAAAAATGTAAAGCACATAGTCCCTGTGCCCCTTGAAGAAATTTAAACCTGGGCTTATTCCTCGTCACATTATCTCGGTCATCAACTGTCTGATTGATTTCTTCATCTGAAGTAACTGACTTATCCTCAGTCTGAACAGTTGCTTCATAAATTGTAACTAACTATAAATCTAGACACTTTCTTATTTTTCCTTCACTACGTCTTTGTACTTGTACTTCACCCTTTCTAACTCAAGAGTGCTTCGATAACATGGATTGCTGCTGGAAATTTAATGGAAAGTGTCTAGATTTTCAGTTTTGACACCTTTGAAACATAATTTGTAACATCTTGTAGCATCTCGGCCTTATGTGCTGGATAACTCCGCAAAAATGACACGTGGGAACAAATCTTCGATTTTTTCTCGATGTTTCTTCTTCTCGGACAGATCTAGACATATCATTTTTCTCCTCATTCACCTTAGAATACTCACCTTTGTAGCCAACGCCTTGAAGATCCCCTTTAACTTTATCGATTTTCATTAACTTTTCTAGTTTTTCTGTGCCTCCATTCAACATTCTCAATCCCTTTTCGGTACTTGCTAACTTCAGTCTGGCTTCACCGAGCTTGTCTAAAGCTACCATCAATTTCTTTTCTAACTCTTGGATGGTGTTCTTCAAAGAGAAATTCTCTTCCTTCAATCTGTCATAATCAGATATTGTGTCTTGAGCTGAGTTGTTTACGTTTTTCTGGAGATTTTTTGAGTTTCCCTTTTTTTTCGTCTTCAGTTACTTCCTTCTCAGTTACTGTTAAGCAAGTAACTGGACTTTTGCTATACAAATAAACTAATGCAGCATTATTAGCAATTTCTTCTTCGCTACCGTATTCACTCTCGAAATCATTCTCACTCCAAGTGTTAGTAACTGATTTTCCTTTTCTTTTCTTCAAAGTATTTGCACACTCAGCTTGAACATGCCCAAAGCCTTGACACTTATAACACTGGATTTTCTTCACCTTCCTTTCACCCTTTTGTGCTTTGACTTGTTGCTTTAGATTAGTATTCAATGAGCTTTCACCATATTGTTTGAATTCGGATTTGTCCTTTTTCATTCTTTTCAGCCATTTTCCAAAGTTCGTGTGAGTAGTACCAAGTCTTCTTTTTCATCAGATTCCTCTTTTACATCATTCACATTTTTACCAGTCTCAACCTATAATGTCAGTCCTTTGCTTCTTTCTTGCTTGCCCCTTAAGAGATTCATCTCAAAATTTGTCATGTTCGCGAAACTAGGATCTGCACCAACTCACTAACAAGTTTTGAAATAATGACTCTCTTTGATACCAATTGAAAAATCGAAAGTGTTAAAAGTTTTGCAAACTTTTCCGTAAACTCCTTTGGCACGAACAAAGAAAATAAAACCTAGCAAAAACAAAATAATAAGAACACCAGAAATTTGTTAACGCAATTCGACACTCCTTGCCTACATATACGGGGCCTTCACTCAGATGAAATCTTTCACTGAAATACAATAGGTTTACTCAAGGATTAACTGAGCTTAGACCACTCACCCTTGACACTATCTCTCGAATTCACTACCCGTGAAAGATTTTCACACCCAATAGTATGACTGCCTCGTACTAACTTTAACAGAGGATTTTCTCAATCAATCTTGTAACGAAAGAATAATAAACGAATAACTCAAGTGATTAGAACAATAAAAAGCAAAAGAAAAATATACTTGAGATAGAAAAACAACTCCCTTAAATATGTTGCTTCAGCAACGAAAGAATGAAAAGTTGATCATCAAAAGATCTGCTGTGAGGCTTCAATATCTTCATTAAAAATCCCAGAGATGATAATATGCTATTGTTGAAACGATTAGAACTTTAACGAAGGAACTCCAATTTTCAAATCTCAAAACCTCCATTCTATACATGACCTCATGAATGCCATTTGAGGACTGAGTTGACCATTAGCCAGCTTGAAGAAATCATCGTCCTTCAAAGAAAAGCACAGAAGCAACACGTAGTGAAGCAAAGAAGCAACACGCACAGAGAAGCTCAAAAGCAGTGCGCAGAGAATCAACATGCACAGAGAAGCTCAC
>JAOQMS010000006.1:3229392-3239878 GCA_027563885.1 Erythroxylum longipes | reverse complement strand
TTCTTTTGAGGGAAAGTAATATAAAGGTTGGTTTAGCCGTATCTCTGTGTGTTCCTTTGTTGCCTTTATTTCTTATTACTTTCTTAAGCATTGTTTCTTCGAGTGTGCGAGCGAAACATTTTGAGAGTTTGTTAAGGGCTGAGTCTTGCTTAAGCGGACTAAGTGAGACTGCCGTACAAAGGGTGTTGGCGATAGAATTCAGTAAAAGTTCGAGTCCCAAGGTGACCTTTGTAACAACAAGCAAGTTGCGTCCAGTAGACTGAGGCAAACTAAACCTGTACTTTGACTTTGAATCTTAGTAACGAAGTCTATGATAAACGGACAAGTATATAGTACTTTACAAAGTTCAATACCGGTATGCTTTAAACAAGAATCCCGATACGGCAATACTAAAAACCAAGAATCAGCCATAACTATGAAATATTCCAACGCCAATTCAGCCTCCATCTCCATATTAAGACTTGTCAAAACTGACTCCGCTCAACCAACTGGCAAATGCAACCGTGGTTTGACCTCTAAATGAAACGACAACCTACCCGTTCCCCAGTACCCACGCGGTACTCAACCAACCCAAATCACAGGCAAATGGGTTGGAAGGGAACAAGATGGGCCCCACTAGATGAACCTCAGATACGACCCAGAACTTGGTTCTGATTGGACTGTTTGAGAAGTACGGAAAACAGTCGGTGAGAGTAGGGTGGGGGGAGAGAGGATTTTGATTGCCAGGCGCCAGCTGTGGTATAGCATTAGCATCCATCCATCAACTGCCCAACTGATTCTCCCACAAGTTAACATCACAGGTCCTGTATAAGACTCCAAATCTTAATTAATCTTGCCACGTGGGCGGCTACGATGTAATGATGACAAACAGTTCGTTTCAGACTATGATGTCCGATTGAAGTTACCGCAAAAGTCAAAGGGACGGATTCATCACGTGAGATGCTCACAGCCTGGGGGTGGGACCATCCTACGTGGAAGATGTGGAAGTCGGATACGGTTGATAAGAGCCGTTGATCCCAGTGACCGGGACTTTGGATTTGGAACCCACCAGCTGTAAATCTGGGGAAAAGTAGTCAAAAAAGAGGGACAATGGACCCCACTTTCCGTTTTAAAACGTTTTTTGTTTTCGTGTTGTACAGCTCCGACCCTCCTGGCTGTCATGTTTTAAACGATCCCGCCTCGGTAAGTAAAGATTATTAATCTCACCATAATTACATTACTACAAGTCTTGTATAAATATAAATTAAAAATTAATATTTTTCCAAAAAAATCACCTTTCAACGAACCGTGTTTTGGACTTCTTTCTTAGCCTACGTACGGTCCTATCCTCTATTATTGCAGTACAATCACACAACTAATCCAACAAACCTAATTTTTATGGAGCATTGCTCAAGCCAAGCATTTGCGTTACTAGAATTGCTTGATATGGCTAGTTGTGGGGAAGCAAAACTAAAAAAGGTTAGCTTCGAGTAAGCTTTAGATTGGTTTGGAACAGATAAAGTTGCCATTTTGGGAAACAAATCAAAACCTCTCAATAAAAAGTCCACCATTGACCTCAATATCCGGTTTTCTTATACGAATAATCCACCAAAATAACAACACAAAAACAGAATAATTCGTGGAGATTGAATTATCAAAATGACAAGGCTAAAGGGACGAGAGACAAGACAGAATCAGGCATACGGATTGCGGAAACAAAAGTCTAACAACCCCATATCAACTTTACAAAAGCCAGCTTCCTGGAACAACCCCTCTTTGCTTCACTCTCTCTTTTTATACACTTCTAAAAGCAAGTTCATGCACCTTTCTTTTTGTTTTCCATTTCCATATATAAGCCTTAGTGACTCACTACCTTTCCTCACTTTTCACTATCACTACCCGTCCAAGTAATACTCTTTTCCAGGGTTTTACTAGTGTTCTTCAATGGAAGCAATGAACATCTGTTCCGCTTCATCTTCGTCAGACTCTTCCTCTTCAGAGTCTTATGGTAATAACATTGATGATAAAACCCCCAGAGGCACAAACAAACCCGAACGAATCAAAGGTCCGTGGAGCGCAGAGGAAGACCGGATTTTGACCCGGCTTGTGGAACGTCACGGGCCTAGAAACTGGTCTTTGATAAGTCGATACATAAAGGGGCGTTCTGGTAAATCATGCAGGCTCAGATGGTGCAATCAGCTCAGCCCTAACGTCGAGCACCGTCCCTTTTCGCCGTCTGAAAACGAGACCATCCTTGCCGCACATGCCAAGTACGGTAACCGGTGGGCTACCATTGCGAGGTTGTTGCCTGGTCGGACCGACAATGCTGTGAAGAACCATTGGAACTCCACGTTGAAGAGGAGAGCGAGAGAACATGTGATTGAGGGTGCTTGTGATAACAGCATTAATAGTGAAGGAATTATTCCTTCCACTTCCGGATCTATTGTACCCTGCATGTCCAGAGATGACGATGATGCGTTGACCGCCTTGACGCTTGCCCCGCCGGGGATTGGTGGCGGTGGTGGGTCGGTTGGCAGCAGTGGAGAGAATCGGAGGGAAAGTTTACCGGCGGGATTTTGGGATGTAATGAGGGATGTGATTGCGAGAGAAGTTAGGGAGTACGTGAACTCTACTTTGTCAGAAACTACTTCCGGGTTTCGTTAGGAGACAGCTTGGAAGCAACCTGTAAGATGTGGTTTGGTTTGGTTTGGATGGTTGATGTTAATACGACAAACGGATTGGTTTCCTCTCTTGTTATTTTTGTACCCTCTCTCTCTTAAGCATAGATGCTCCAAGCCTGAACTCGAGGCCAAGAATCGAACTTTCTCGTTCTTTATGCTGTAACGTTTCGTGGAGCTTAAACTAATTAAGTTCTTCAATGGCTGCTAATGAGTTAAGAGCGATTAGTGGTAAATGCCATCTGAATTTTATTTCATTTGAAGTGAAATGATTTTACATTTGGAAATGGCATATAATCATTCAACCTTTAGTTTAGTATGTTGAGAGAGAGGAGCATCTTAGTATCATTTTTACAAAGGTTAAATGTACTTGGAGTTAGGATCAAGCTTGCCAATATCACGTTGGAGTTTGTACCGTTTTGGTATTAGTATTAAGGTTAGATGATATCGAACATACGTTATTTTTTTAAAACTTTATATAACTAAAATTTAGTTCTTTATTATAATTAAAATAAAAATTTAATTCATTAAAATTATTATAAAATATTTAAACATAAATGTTATTTCTTCAAAAATTTTAATATACAAATTTAATTTGACAATTTTTGATATTTTGATGTACAAATTTTACTTTTTGGTTCGTATGAATGATTTGATACAAAATACAAACTTCAGAATAGTGGGTGAGAAAATTTAGATCAAATACCTCATTAAGTAAAAATAGGATAATTTAAAACTTAATAAATTTTAACATCTTTTCAATGACAAGAAAAAAGCAAAAAAGTAGTAATAAGACATCATGAATTATAGTAAAAATAATTGAAAAATCAAATCAATTAAACCAGTTCAATGGTCAAAAGTTTTTAATCAGTCAATTTTTCAATTTTTAGTTTGATTTACTTTAATAATCCTTACTATTAAAAATCAACCCGATTTGTTAATTAATTAGTTAGTTTTACAAAATAGCTTATTTTTATAGATTAAAATAAATAAGTTAGTTTTCATTTAACATGCTCTTTCTTCAATTAAAATTTTATTTCTTTGATAAACAAGGATAATCTCTCTCCTCAATCTTATTTCAAAATTGTTCAATTTTAACTGTATATCAATTTTATGATAATCTAATATTAATTAAACCTTTGAACCTTAAACTTTTTATTTTACTAATTTAATTTTTAGTCCGGTTTTTAAAATATTAGGTAAAAGTATTATAAAATACTTTTACAAAAATATAACAAGTCCAAGTAATTTAATTATTTGATAATTTCACTCAAATTAATTAGAAATATAAGGCATTTAATAAAATTTTTGATTAAATAATTAACATATATGTAGAAAAAATAATAAAAATTAAAGAATTATGTTAAATATATGTTAAATATATCTATTTTATTTTTATTGTGGCATATTTGTAAATTGACAGTTATTTATCATCTTGAATTCAAATACTAGTTGGATAATGTTATAGATAAAATAGAATTTTATCTTGTATAAGAGTTGATTTGGTTAATGATTGTTTAAGGGTATTGTGGTATTTCTTACCTACATATACGAAGGGTTTTCTACAAAACATAATACGTGGTTTTGCTGTTCAGAAAATATAGAAAAATATATGAGACTGATGGCAAATGGTGAGTGAGAGGTGTGCAGTGTGATTTTTGTGTGTTGCTTGAAAAATACATCACCTACAGCTTTTGTGTGAAGTGGGTGTGAGTGCCGTGGGTCCGTTTCTACAGATTATATATGTGTGTGTTGCTTTGAAAAACAGATGGGATTTACAGCAACTTAAGACTAATGGGTATGTGAGGAATATGCGTGTGTGGTGTTTTGGTGTTGATGGTGAATTGATTTTGAGTGAGTAAAAGAACATACGGCTAATTGGTGGTGAAAAGATAAAGTAATTTATGGTGGGTGAGATTGGTGGTAAGAAGATGTGTTATCTTGGCTGAATGTGTCTATGTTGTGTGTCTACCTTGAGCTGTCGTCATTGATGTGTTTCCTTGTTGCTGTGAGCGTCTATTGCCGTGTTTGTTTTCTTATGGTGTGTAGAAAATTTCAAGACAGCAGCAGAGTGGGTAGCTGGTGTCATTGGTGAACAACTATCAGATCAATCTTTAGAGGAATTGAAAAATTTAAGAAGTTGTTCTTTGTCTCTTTCTCAAGTGTTTTTATTTATATTAAATTTTGTTTAACCACTTGAGTTATTTATTTAGTGTTCTTCAGTTATTGTTGAATAAAATCTTCTGTTGAGGTTAACACGAGTTGGTCGTGTTATTGGAAGTGAAAATCTTTCACGGGTAGCGAAGTTGAAAGATAGTATCAAGAGTAAGTGGTGTAGGCTCAATAAAGCCTTGAGTAAACCTATTATATTTCAGTAAAAGAATTAATCTGGGTGAGGACTTAGCAAATGTAGGCAGAGAGTGCCGAACCGCGTTATCAAATCTTTGGTGTCGTCTGATATTTTTTCTTGATTAGTTTTTTTGTTTTTTATTCGTGCCAAAGACAATTACGTAAAATTGGATAGTGTGCGAAATAATTGACCTATACATTTTTTTCAAATTATATAATATTAACATATAAAATATAAAATATTAATAATTATTGCTAAACCACTCGTTTTAAATTATTTTAAAAGCCATGTAAAGATATTTTCCAAAATCATTATTCTAAAGTGTCCAAGTATGATTTTAAACACGTTAAGTAAATACTTAAAAAATATTTTTCAATGCAAACTTATTTCTGAACCACTAAATATTAAACCACTTTATAAAGATTTCCTATTTTACGGCAAAAAATCTCTATCTCCTTCCATTTTAAGAATGTTATGATTCTAAAAATTACAAGCATATCGGACTTTTAGCTTGCAACAAATTAGATGTAATATTCAATTGGTGCTACGTTATTTCTAATGATTTGATTAGTATGATTTTGGTTGAACATAAATCATTAAGGACATCAAATTAACGATGTTGGTCGGCACCATAATGGTGATTCTTGATTTAACCAATCCAAGTTGATGTTAAATTAACGATCAACAGTGAAAGGGGCGCAGCAAGTACTTCCGCGTCAGAAGGAAGACTAGGAAACAGAACATGTGACACAGGAACAACTTTGTTTCTGTCTGTTTGGAAGCAAATATGCTGAAAGCAATGTCTCACTTCACTTTAACAACATTACTTTTGGGTTTTTATAATTGAGAAAAGGCAAGCATGTTCTAAATGTGCCTAATTCTTGAATGTAATGATCGATATGCATTAGGGTTCATGGCCTTCACATGAGGACCTCGTTGCTTTGTCTTTTCTCCTACCATAAACTATTTCCTCACTAATTAGGTGTAGATTCTCGATCTTTGACTATCAAGGAAGTTTGCATTCTCGATGAAGGATACAATGAGGCAACGAGGCTTGAGCGGAAAGAAACAGAGTTGCTTTTTCTTTTGTTAAACTTAATTTTAATATATAATAAAAAATTTAATACTATACTACTAGTTTTTTAAGTAATAAAATTCTATAAAGTACATGTTGGTTAATTCTTCTAAGGGTTTTTTTTAATTGGATTATTAAAGCTAAATAAAATTATGATAAGATCGTAATTATGAAATTTATATTATATTATATTATGTATTATTTTTAACTTGTTTTTAGTTATTGTTCTATTAAAATTAGACATTAATACAATGTAAAAACACGTTATGTTTCTTTTTTATAAAAAAAATAAACGATCTCGTAGACCAAATTGTACAAATACTTTAAACAAACAACGAAAAATCCAATTTGTCCCGTAATGTTTGATAAAAAGTCTAAAATGACTCCATTCACTATCTTTAGTATCCCGTCAAATTGGGCCGTCACGACCTGCCAGATAAAGTTAGTTGTCAACATATAAATATTAATTTTTTATTTTAAATTAATTAATTAATTTTTAATTATTATTCAGAGATTGAAACCCCTGTCTTCTTTTTCTTTGACTCAAGCAAATTAATCATGTACTCGTACGGTTCCGTCTGTGTTATGAAACCATATCGGCCTTGAAAATTGCCTGTCGGAAATTAAACAGGTGTTTGAACAAACTTCCAGTCTTCATCTTAGTAATTTCGTGAAAGATGATGGTCTAATGATCAAAGGCCATTCTCTTTTATCGTTTAAAGAGACTATACTCTTCTGCACATGGATAGAGCTTGCTTCAAAGACTCAAACCCAAAAAGCTTAGAGAAAAGAGACGGAAAATTTGTAGGCAAATTTTTTTCTTAGCACAAACATTATTCACCACTCCAAAAATCTCAGAGACAAAAACAGAAAATAGATCGGTGTAAAGATACAACGCAAAGACACAAGCTTTTATTGTCGTTTCCCCTCTAAGCCCTTCCTCTTCCTCTTGATCCCACGAAACTTCATCATTTTCTTTCCTTTTGTGATGTTGTTTCTTTTAGTGAAATTCAAGTTGGCTCACGTAAGGGAACGCTAATAAGAATGAGAGTGCATATAATGAGAAATGAAAATAAATATAATAATTATAATTATGATAGTTAGTTAAGAGAAAGGAATGATTATCATAAGATAGTGGTTGGTTTGTTAAAAATATTGAGAAATAAAAATTTGTTATATTTTAATTAATAAATAAATTATATTTTGATTAATTATAATCAAATAAATTATATTTAACTAAAAATTTTAAAAAAGAAAAAATATATGTCACAAGTGTTATTGTCCCAGGTGTGGTAGAGACTATCACACCTGAGACACTTAACGAATGAAAGTCATTCCTCTCAGATGTGGGGGGTTTTGAGTAATACTGAAAACTGAGATATAAAAAACTTGTGCATTCAATCATAATAAATAACTAACCACTGTTTTTTATTACATACCCATAGATTCATTCCCAATCTTCTTAACCAACCACCCCTTGGAACAAAGGCTAAAGATTTAGCCAAAATAGAGGAGCTATGAAGGTGCACTGCAATATACGTCAGTAACTATAATCGAAGAAGCCTATTTGCTATTGGGTCACATAAAACGCTAAGGAGGCTACTCCACACCTTTAGCTAGGATTTGGGGCTCCCTTTCTAATCAGATGCTAATGTCTCGGTAGAGGAAAGCTCTGATTGTTTTAGGTTTATGGCAGAAACTGATAACACTTGAAGGTTCGAGCATGGCTGGTCGTTTTAAACCTCAAAAATTATTTTTCACCAGGAATACTATTAATTTTCAAATGTCCTCCACCCACAATAACTTGAATCAGGTTTTAGAAAATTGCTTGAATCGAAGGAGATAGACGAAGCACAAAGCTTTTAGGGTAAACAGATGAAACTTAAGGAAATCAGATGCAATCGAAGTTAGACGAAATTAGGTTTTAACTTTTTGAGTTTTTTTTGGAAATTAATTAATTTAAAAATTAAAATTAAAATTTATATACATGTCAACCGTCAACATGACATAACTTATTTTGCATGTCCAATTGACTCAACTTAATAGGGCATAATGTTTATTTGACATAGTGAGCATTTTTAGGATAAATTGCTCATTTTGAAAATGTTAGGGGGTAAATTGACTTTATATGAGAATTCTATTCGGAACATTACTTGTATATCTATAAAAATTCTCATTCTGATGATTATATAAATGATCATTTGGCTTGAGATTTTCAAAGTATCTCGTATATAGATTGCAATATTTTGATAATACTTATGACCTATTATAGTCAATAGTAGCTCAATTACTAGTTATTGGATATACAAAAGTAATTGAGTGATTAATATAAGATTTACCACCCTAAAGTAATTAGGAAGAATATTATGTTATTCTTTATTAGTATTTGTTAGATTATGGTGTATATATCTAATTATTTTATTTTGGCATATTTTTATAAATTGGGCTTATCAGATTTTTGATTATCTTGGATTCAAAAGAACTAGTTGGATAATGTTCTAGTTAGAATAAAATTCTATCTTGTATAGACGTGAATTTGGTAAAGACTTGTGGGCTTGACGTGAATGTAATAGATGAAGGATATTGTTGGAAAATTTATTTTAAATTAAGTTGCTTTACATGAATGAGTGGCAAAAGGGTAATTGCCGTAAGTTCATTGTGAATTAAGTGGGTTAATGGAAAACATACGAGGGGGTGTTGCTTTTGTTTTGAAAAAGACCTACGGCTGACTTGGTGGTGTGCGTGAGTATGAGACCAACTTCTAATTGGAGATAGATATTTAATGTGGTGAAGGCCGTGAGGGTGTGGTTTGCTGTCAGTGTGTGGGTCACCATGGTGTGGCGTTTACTAGTCCTTGTGTGGAGGTTTATTTGCTGGACCTGTAATGGTTGGTACTGAAATTTGCATGAATCAACCTATATTTTGTGAACAATTTCTAGATCTATTTCGAAGAAGCTGAACTGATTGGGAAGTTGTCTTCTTTTTATCTCAAGTTTATTGTTATTCTTTTCTTAGTTGATTAATCATTTGAATTATTTTTATTAATTTTCTTTCATTAAGGGTAGTAAAGAAAAATACTCTGATGAGATTAACACGAGTCGGTCGTATTATTGAGTGTGAAATTCTTTCACGAGAAGTAAGGTTGAGAGATAATGTCAAGGGTTGAGTGACGTCGGCTTAGTAAAGCCTTGGGTAAATCTATTGTATTTCTGTGAAAGAATTAATCTGGGTGAGGACCCCGTAGACGTAGGCAAGGAGTACCGAACTGCGTTACCAAATTTTTGGTGTCATTTGTTATCTTTCTTTTGATTGATTTTTGCTTTTATTTGTGCCAGAGACGACCACGTAAAATGGAACAGTTTGTGAAACTATTTAACTCTATAATTTTTCAATTGGTATCAGAGCGTGTCACCGAATCAGAACTTGGTACTTCAAGTTGGCGTAGATATGGGTTTCACAATTATGGCCATAAAAGAAAGAGCATCAATTATCAGGCCACCACTGTTGGATGGTTCCAATTATCTTGCATGGAAATAATGGATGAGGGTCTTTATTCAGGCACAGGGAACAAGAGCATGGAACTCGATGTTATATGGATGGACACATCCAATGATTACTGACAATAAAGGAGAGACAGTTTTAAAAGATCCATTTGAATGGACAAGAGCCAAAGAAGAGAGGGCACTTGGACACTCACAAGTAATGCACGAAATTTTCAGTGCTGTTAATGAAGGACGCTTCTCAATGATATTAGCGTGTGAATCAAATAAAGAAGTGTGGGATGCTTTGCAGACTATTCATGAAGGGTCGAAATATGTGATAGCATCAAACAACAGATGTTAGCTATGAGGTTTGAAGAACTGAAAATGGATGAAAATGAGACTATTGGGGATTTTCATGAAAGAATGCGAGATATAACAATGCATTGTTCACATCTTAAACTAGAAATAAACTTAATATAAAATAATTAGAATTCAGATGTTCTAAATAAGAGAAAGGTAGAGGCCTCAACCGACAATACTAAAGAATAGCTTTAGTAATACATCAAGGTAACTTCTTTTAATAGCTAGTTAGAGTTCCTTTGCCGTTTTATACTGCACAAATTGTGACATTGGATTATTGTTTAATGAATTTACGAAACAAGATTTAATGTAGCGCCCCCTTACGGAAGGGTATACACCGGGACGCCCGGAGGTTATTCCGGTACATAACCTAGGATAAGGGCACGCTACATTCACTTACTACATTCACTTCACATGGTATAGTATCATAATTCACTTATAAAACATCATAAGGAAACCACAATATTTTAAAAGACAACTTTTTGCTCATTTCATTTCATAAAAACCCAATTGTCTACATTGTGACTTTCAACAATTTCCATATGTACATCATCAAAACCTA